>ML827787.1:8867-26744 GCA_009831015.1 Picea engelmannii | reverse complement strand
TTCTGTCTAGACACTCCATTGTGTGGCCATCTACTACCGCAACATAAAACCCCTCAAACTCCTTTGTCTGAAGTGCATGTCTCGATGCTAGTGAAGCGTCGATGAAGTTGTGGGTGGCCCCACCATCTATCAGGGTGATTGCACGTTGCCCCTAAATAATCCCTCTGATATGGAGGGCATCATACCTGGGAACACCGGAAAGGGTCACTATGACTCCTCCCTTTGTTGTTTTCCTCGTGTTATCCTGCTCTAGCGGTTGTGGGACTACTGGAGGATGGGCTTCTGCCAGTGTCAGTGGTCTACGGGGAAGATGATCCTCTACTGTCGTTGACTCCTCTTCTGAACTAGTGGATCCACTGTCCTACTCCTCCTCCTCACTGTCCATGTTGTTCCTGACTTGGATAGTCTAGGAAACATTGTTAATGTGTGTGTAGGATCAAAGGTTTATAGCATATAAATGATCATACAAATAATAAACATGACATAGGAATGCAAAGTTTGTATTATGATATCTCTATGGATTACAAAATGGTTGAATGTGGTTGAATAACTGACAATACTTGACTAGATCAACATACAAAGGATCTTATCTGGAATATAAATAAGCAACTGCGGCTGAATAAAATAACAACACTCGGCTAGATCAAAAGACAAAAGGATCTTAGCTGGAATACAAATAAGCAACTAAAAGATAATACCCAGAATATGGGAGCACTGCAGAATCAATGAAGAATGATGGAATACCTAGATGATCTTCCCGGTGACTAGGGTTTGTCTTTCAACATCGAAAATCAATCAACTGGTGTCTTCCTCCTGGAATACACTTAACTATCTCTCCCTTGCCCATGCACCTGTGGCCTGGGACCCAAGGATCTCTGCAGCTGAAGCAAAGCTTCTTCCTCATAATCTCTCGCCTAGTCTCGTCATCCAACTTCTCCTTGCCCTTCCATTCTCTCTAGAATGGCTTCCTGTCTTGATCCCTCTGGAGCATAAATGGTTTGGAGAAAGTTTTAGTCTTTGGCACTGAGTCTGCCAGATCTCAAGTGTGAAGGATGGAATCCTGCAAAGAGGGAGGCATGTATGCCTTCACCCATCCTCTCAAAGGCTCTGTGAGTCCTTCTGTGAATAACATGATCATCCTGGGTTCTGATATATCTATCACTGCCATGGGTACCCACTGAAACTCTGTGATGAACGTCTCTGTTGTGCTAGTTTGTCTCAACTAGGCTAGATCCCTGAAGTGTATCTCAGGATCCTTCTTGTCAAACCTATCCATGAGCCTATCTATAAAATCCCTATAGGAGGTGATGTGACTGTGACCCAATGTCACCAGTCCATGATACCACCATTCGTGTGTCTCACCCTCCAAGTGTAAGGTCGCGAAACTGATGGCCTCTATCTTGGTCATCTGGTTGAGCTTGTAATATGTGTCTAGCTTCTGTACCCAAGATCTGGCGGTGTATTTGGATGATCCGTCGAAAGAAGGGATGGTGAGTTTCCCAATTTTTCGGATGAAATCGAGGTTATGCCCTTGCTACTATTGTGGTCCTCCCCTCTACATCTCTCTGGGGTGGTTCCTGAGTATGAGTCCATAGTACTCTACTAAGGTCATGTCCTGATGGAAGTCATGACCCAATGCTGCATACTCCCTCCTATACTCTGCAATGTCATCAGCATGAGTGGGTGGGATCTATGCTATTGGTGGCGGTGTTGCTACTGGGGGTGCCCTCTGGAAACTGGGAAACAAGGGTCTGGGGTGCGAGAGGGTGACTGGGGTCTACTGCCTACTCCCGAGTTCACCTGTGCTACATGAGGGACTTGTGTATCTGGGGTGCCCACTCTAGCCAATCTATCAACCACCTGTTTCGAGGACTAAGACATGGTCCATTGACTAGCTAACATACCATTGATAACCTGCATGAAAGTTGCCTCTGGATTTATGGGGGTCTTGCCACTGCCCTCTAGTCACTCATATCTATCTCCTAGCATCCTCTCTGCCTCGCACTCAGCCTCATGCTCTACCCTTCTCTCTGCTTCTCTATGTGCCTCTTCCTCTTCCTATGAGCTAGGAGGAAAAGGGGGAAAGTCAGGCCTATGCCTTCTTTCTCGATGCCTGTTGTAAGTGACATATTCATCACCTACATGTTCACGGCCCTCTGGGTCTTCTAGTGCACTCATTATCTTTAGTCACAGGCTGGCAAGACTAAAGCTCTGATACCACTATAATGTTCTTGACTTGGCTAGTCTAGGAAACGTTGCTAATGTGTGTGTAGGATCAAAGGTTTACAGCATATACAAATAATAAACGCGACACAGGACTGCAAAGTTTGTATTATGATATCTCTGTGGATTACAAAATGGCCGAATGTGGCTGAATAACTGACAATACTCGACTAGATCAACATACAAAGGATCTTAGCTGGAATATAAATAAGCAACTGCAGCTGAATAAAATAAAAACACTATGCTAGATCAAAAGACAAAAGGATCTTAGCCGGAATACAAATAAGAACCTGAAAGATAATACCCGAAATATTGGAGCACTGCGGAATCAATGAATAATGATGGAAGACTTGGATGATCTTCCCGGTGACTAGGGTGTGTCTTTCAACACCGAAATCAGCTAACTGGTGTCTTCCTCCTGGAATAAACTGAACTATCTCTCCTGAGATGTGCCTTTTCTCCTCAATGACAAGTCATAATCTACATAATGATGAATTAGGTCTCTGACCCTTCCTTTATAGCTTTCCAAAACCCTAAATCATGTTGAAACCCTAATTCATTGTTGACTTCTATTTTTAGCTCATAATGACTTAAAAGCGTTGTTAACCCTTGTTAGCTCAATGTCACTTTCCAAATATAACACCTGTGACTAGAGTGACCTCTAGTAACCCTGTTTACCCCTCTTTGGCCCTGGATATAGTCTAACGGGGTGGTTTAGACCATTAAGCCTCCTTATCTGGAGCTCCTATTTGGAAAGGGACATTACACTCCTATTCTTTCTTCAATGCATTCCTTTTCTTTAAAGATATCTGATAATCTAACATGTTGATGTTCATACAAGGTGTCTTTCATCTGTAGAAATACCTTCTCTGATTCTTTCTTGGGTTCTACTATAGCCTTAGTTTCTGGATCTACCTTAGGGTTTTCTTGATTCAAATTCATTCCTTCAAGCTTTGCAATCATTCTAGGAAAATCCAACACTTCATGGTCCACAGCTTTGCAACAAAGACAACTAGGTCTTCTCCCAGGACATTCCTTAGCAAGATGTCCCAATTTTCTGCAACTGTAACAAAGGGTTAATCCTCTCTTTCTTTTAAATGATCCCCAGCCTCTTTTGTACTACGCACTAGGATCATAGGAGCTAACCTGCAATAAATTATTTTTGGGATCCTACATCCATTCGTTAGTCCAAACATTATTTCTATGCATAGGTATAACATATCTTTCACTATTCTTGTCAGATCTATTAATATCAAATCTTCTTTCATCTATCAATACCCTAGTTTTCAAACTAGGACAAATTTTATTAAACATACCTAGATCCATGCTCTAGAAACAAAACTTTCCACTTATCTTACTTCTATAGAGCACAAAGCTTCCAGATCTTTTAACTATTATTACGTTTATCAAAGCACGGAGATTGCAGGTCTTACCTCTTTTAATTAGAAATTCTCACTTTTACCTTTCTTAGAGCACAAAGATTTTAGATCTTGCTTCTTTCCTTCAGATCCGACCTCTTTTATTCAGATTAGGCTTCTTTATTTTAGATTTGACCTCTTTTCTTCAGCACAAATCTTTATAGATCAAGTAGAATACTGCGCACTAGGGCATAGATTTTTGCACAAGGATTTCAGGTCAACTTTTTGTACAAAGCTTCTTCTTCCTCAGTTCCCAACAATCACAGTTCCAAGTCCTGGAAATGGAACCATTTGTTGGATAGGGGCAAACCCAGGGTTCAACGCTACAACAGCGCACCAACAAATCCCTAACTATCAGCCCTTTCAGCAACACCTGCGAAGCAAATGAAGTCTCACCCGAGGTAGAGGTACGGGTGGTTGTAAGACTCAGGTGTCTACAACCTTAGTTGGGACACAGATCTGTGATTATAACACTTAATACATCTCTTAGCACCGTCAGTCCCTCGATATGCAATCACTATTCACTTTGTTGATAAAAACGATCTTCGCAACATTCACACTAATCTACAGTATTTGAGCACTTAGCATCAATAGATAGGTCAGATCTAGCAAATCAAGCACTAAGCACATTCATATGGATTAGATCTAATATTCTCACATATCATAAGCACAAAGAAAAATTAGATCTATCTAAACATATCAAAGCACTTAGCAAATAACATGTGAATACATCAAGACAAAGCCCAAAGCACATAACACATTGTTTACGTGGTTCACCCCCACCCTGGGGCTACGTCCACCAACTCTTCTTCTTTATTGTATTCAGTCAATCGGTTACAAGCACAAATCCTTCAAAACCCTTACTCGACACAGGATAGAAGATCTGCATAGCTCACTAGATCCTTCTTCCTTGCATTACAGCACAAATCCCTCTACAATCTCACACAAGGACTTGCACTCAACTCTGTAAGTCTTACACGGAATGCACAAATCCCTTACAATCCATACTAGCACTTAGCCATTCATTTATCACTTAGCACACCGAGGGCCCTTCCTAACTCACCAAGACATCTATTTATACTTTACAAAATAGGCCTAAACATGGGTAAAACCCATGGACCGACATCCCAATCCCATTACATTATCCCAAAAACCCAAAAAGGATCCAAAAGTGGGATGAGATCCCGTGATCTACGCTTCTTCTTGCGCTTGTTCTTTGACAGGCTATCAAAGTCCCAAAATAGGTCAACATGACCAAGAAACTCCCAAAACTTGGTCAAGGGCCAACAACCTCTGACCCTAAGTCAAGGACTACATAATCTATATCATATTCGCCTATTTGAGCATTCAAATGTAATTCCTTATTGGTCCTTCTCTTTTTACTTATTTGATGTACTTCCCTATTCAGTAAGGGATCTATCTTTCCTAGCTCATGTTGTCTGATTAAAGTTTGTAGTTCTTGGACAGTGCTCTTGAAGCAGACCTCACCCCTTGCCTCGGAAAAAGGCCTCTACGCTGACCTCCCGGTCTTTAAGGATCGTTCAAAGTTCACCCTCGAGCCAGAGTGGCTCCTTCAATTCTCCCCTGGAATATTTATTTGAATTTGACCCACAGGTGTTTTTTGGCACCTTACAGCCTTTAGGCCTAGTTCTTTTTCCGTTCCCAACAGAAAGTCACAATCAGGTTTCAGGGTTTTCCAATCCCCGATGTTACAAGCCCCAGCTTCCTCGAATTCCCGATCTTCGATATCCCGATGCGCTCCCTTTTTTCTTTAGGCCCTCCTAGCTATGCCCCTAGTCCACGCAACCTCCTCTTATATGACCGCAATCATACCTCTTATCGGGATTCGAGGTTTCGAATGTCGAAATGTATTAAACCTCTTTTCCACGGAATCCCCGATTTCCCTATTCTCGATCTTCCGATTAATGACTCTTCCTTTCAGGAAATTTCCCGAAAGCTTCGATCTCGGCCACACGTCCTCAAGGATGGACGGTCTTCCCCGCTTCGGGGTTTTCACCATGGAAATTCCCAATGCCTCGTTATGACAAGATGACGTCAACTGGGTCCCACACAGAGCTTTCCTCTTTTCGGAAAATCAGACTTCACGATT
Organism: Picea engelmannii; assembly: GCA_009831015.1. NCBI lineage: Eukaryota > Viridiplantae > Streptophyta > Pinopsida > Pinales > Pinaceae > Picea > Picea engelmannii. The sequence goes on along the minus strand of ML827787.1, from coordinate 20,993 downwards.
CCGAAATGCAAGAATTTCCTGTCTTCAGGATCCACAAAACGTCGATCCCTGACTTCCTTCCAATTTTCGACACGTGTCCCAAGTGGATGAACGGTTCATATTTATTCCAGGATTTTCACTATGAAAATTCCCGATCACTCGTCCTCGTGACTCCCGATTTCACGAATGTCGAAATCTCGATGGTTACCCTCTCGTCGAGATTTTCCTCCTCCTGTTCACAGAACTTAAACCTTGTGCAACTCTCGGCCAATCTAACGACTGACGGGTATTTGAATGAGATCTAACGGTCCTCAATCCCCTGAGCTTTTAACCCTCGACGCTTCTGCTGTAATCTCCCTACTCCTTTGTCATATCTAACGGCTGACAGAGTTTCACTAACTCTCTACAGAGGATTCTGACCGTTTGTTTCCCCTTAGCGGTTCCTGCAAAGGATTTGAGTGTTCCTCCACAACCTTGTTCACCTACGTGCAAGCTTGCGACGCTTCTCATGGACTTCCAGTCATACCCTTCCTTGCGCTACCCTTCAACAATCTCGAAGGCCTTATCCTTCCAGAGCGTTTCTTATAACTCTGAGCCTTAGAAAGGAATCTTGCACGCACTCCTTGCGGCAACCTACATACACTTCTAAGTGTTTGAATACTTTGACTCTGCGCACACTTGCAGCAGCAGTCCTTCAACACTTCACTTGGGTCCACAACCCTGATATTTCACTCGGCCTGCGCAATCCTTGTACAGCTCCTGTGCCCAACTGCACTCAAGAATGAATCGAGAACAAAAGTTACTCTATCTAAACCCTCTGTCAACGCACTCCTTGCGGACACTTCGACTGCACTCCTTGAAGGAATCCTTTGGCTCAGATAAAGAAACAATTGAAACTCATTCCCATTTATCTTCAGCCTTCAAACTCAAAGCATGAAATCACATACACAGCATATAAAGCAAATGTATAACAGAAAGCAAACATTCATGAGCATAACATCAATACACAGAGAACAACACAAACCATGAATTTGAACCAATTCTTTCTATCAATTCAAATGTCTGTACATGGGTGTTCTTACACAAATCTCTGCATGCTCTTGCTCTTCCTTCTTTAGAATAATGTTACAATGCACAATGAGGATGTCTATATCTCGTTTCCCTCTTGCGCTCTCAAACAGTCTAATCTAGAATTAAATTCTATTTACTTTACATTAACTATCTTAAATGCCTTCTACCTACTAAGGACGAGAGAAATCCACTCAAGGTCTGTTTACATTATACAAGTGCATCTCATCTTAATGACTTCATTTAAGATCGTGCAACAACTCCCAAGGTGATTTCAAAATTTGTGCTAGCTTGTCCAGCTGTCTCTTGCTTCTGCACTGGCTCGCTTGATGTGGGAGATGCTCTTGCATCATACTCCCTCGCTTGAAAATTTTCATGGGCTCCTTTCCATGAGCTCCTGCACAGTCTGTCCATGCTTCTGTATCTCTGCTTCAATCTCCTAGCTGGCATATTCAACTGGATGGTTCTTCCATTTGACCAGATACTCAAAGTATTGCTTTCGCCTGGTCCTCTTGCTCACTCTCTTATCCAGTATGCACTCCATCTGTGGCTTCTCTGCAACTGGCATCTTCTTTGTCCACTGGATCACTGGCTGCTCATTTCCAGTCTCTATTTCTTCAGCTTTATATGGGTACAAATCCGAGATATTGAATATCGGAGAAATTCCGATCCCATCGGGTAATTCAATCTCATAATCATTTGCCCCACATTTCTTCAAGACCCTACATGGCCCGATTTTCTTCAGCTTCAGCTTATTATATGTTCCTCTCGGGAACCTTTCTTTTGTCAAATGTGCCAAAACCAAATCACCAACCTCAAACTGAAGTTGTCTTATGTGCTGATCTACCCTGCGTTTATATTCCTGGCTTGAATTTTGTAATTGCTCCTTCACCTGGCTATGAAGTTCCTTCATCGCTTATGCAAATTCTTCTACACTAGCGCTCCTAGTCGCAATCTATTCTGAATCCCTCAACTCAGAAATTCCTCTCGGTTGCATGTCATAGATAACCTGAAATGGACTCTACCCTATGCTTCGGTCAACTGATTCGTTATAAGAAAATTTTGCCTGTGGTAATATGTTGTCCCACTGGCTATGGTGTTGTGTCACCAAGCTTCTTAGCAAGTCTCCTAGACTTCTGTTTACAACCTCTGTCTGTCCATCCATCTGAGGATGATAAGCTTAACTAAATGCTAATTTCGTTCCCAGCTTCTTCCATAAGGTCCTCCAAAAATGACCTATGAATTTCATATCTCGATCTGAAACTATGCTTTTCAACAACCCATGAAGTCGAATGACCTCTTTGAAAAACAGGTTCGCAATGTGAGTTGCATCACTAGTTTTCTGACATGGAATGAAGTGTGCCATTTTGGAAAATCTATCCACCACCACAAAGATTGAATCAACACCTCTTTGTGTTCTTGGCAACCCCAATACAAAATCCATGCTAACTGCATCCCACGGCCTCTCTGATATGGGCAATGGTTGATAGAACCCTACATTTTGCTTCCTACCCTTCGAATGCTGGCAAATTCTGCATCTTTCCTACGAATCTCTTGACATATGCTCACATTCCTGGCCAAAAGTATGACTCATTCAGCTTCACGAATGTCTTGTCATGACCAAAGTGTCCTGCTAAACCTCCACTGTGTTTCTCCTTCAGCAAATTCTCCCTCATGGAGCATTTTGGAATACAAAGTTGATTACCTCTAAACAGTAATCCTTCCTGGATCATGTACTCCGTCTATTGGCTCTGGTCTCTGAGAATTGGATTCTCAGTTGCTTCATACGCTTCCTTGAAATCCTAATCATCTACGTACATGTCCCTGAGATCATCAAAACCCAACGTTTTGACTCGGAACTCCTGCAATAGAAAACATTTCCTACTCAAAGCATCAGCAACTTTGTTAGCAGTACCTGAAATATGTATAATTACAAAAGTGAAATTTTGCATGTATTCCACCCATTTTACATGTCTCTGATTCAACTTTTCCTGTTGAGTCACAAACTGCAGTGCATGATTGTCACTGTACAAGACAAACTCTTTGGGTATCAAGTAATGCCTCCATTTCGTCAGTGCCTGTATGATAGCATAAAATTCCTTATCATAAGTGGAATATTTCAACTTTTCTTCATTCAGCTTCTCATTGAAATATGCTATCATCTTGTCTTCCTGACTCAAGACTGCTCCGATTGCAAATCCGCTTGCATCGCATTTCACCTGAAATGTCTTTTGGAAATCTGGCAACACCAAAACTAGTTGTTCTGTGATCTTCCTCTTCAACAAACTGAAGCTCTTCTCGGCTTCTTCAATCCAGTGAAAATACTTGTGTCTCTTCTTCACTGTTTCCATCATGGCTACGCTAATTCCACTGAAATTCCTGATGAATTTTCGGTAGAAACTAGCCAATCCGTGAAAACTTCTCACCTCAAATATGTTCTTTGGTGATGGCCAATTGTTGATCACTTCCACCTTATCTGGATCCATCCTCAACTCGTTTTCTGAAATAACAAATCCCAAGTAAATGAGTTATGTCTTCATGAATGAGGACTTCTTCATATTTATCAACAGCTTCTCCTATTGTAACTTCTGCATCATTGTAGCCAAATGCTTCAGATGCTCTGCCACTGTCTTACTGTAAATTAGTATGTCATCCAAATACACAATGAAAAACTTCCTGATGAACTCCTTCAGGACTTCATTCATCAACCTCATGAAAGTACTTGGCACATTTGTTAAGCCAAATGGCATAACAAGCCATTCATACAACCCTTCGTTTGTTTTGAATGTTGTCTTCCATTCATCACCTTCTCTCATGCGAATCTGATGATAACTTCTTTTCAAATCAATCTTTGAAAAATACTTTGCTCCACTCAAGCAATCCATCAGATCATCCATCCTCGACAATGGAAATATTTACCTGATGGTTATCTTGTTAATGGCTCTCAAGTCAGTACACATCCTCCAGCCTCCGTCTTTCTTCGGACTGAGTACTGTCGGAACAGCACATGGACTCAAGCTTTCTCTGACCAAACCTTTGTCCAACAATTCCTAGACTTGCCTCTTAAATTCTTCATTCTCCTGCAGCGTCAATATGTACGCGGCTTTGTTTGGAAAACTGGCTCCTGGTATGAGATCAATGTGATGACTCACACTCCTGATTGGTGGCAACGAATGAGGTAGTTTGTCTACTACAATGTCAGTGAACTCTTCCAACAGTTCCTGAATTTCTTCTGGTAAATCATCCACTCTTGTGCTGGTCAAAACAATCTTAGGTTTTCTGACCACAAAGAACTATGGATCTTCCTTCTTCTTAACCTCTGTAAGAAGTTCCTTCCCACTCATGAGAAGTACAGTATTGCTTACTTCCAGTTTCACCTCCTTATCCTTAATTGGAAGTAACATGTGTGTCCTCCCATTCTTCTCCAGGGTATATGTATTCATTCTCCCATCATGAATCACATTCCTGTCATACTTCCATGGTCTACCCAACAATAGATGACAAACATCCATAGGAATGACATCACATAATATCTTATCATTATATCCTCCTATCTTAAATTCAACTAAACATTGTTTAGTGACATTTACCTGATGTCCCTTTTGTAACCATGAAACCTTATATGGACTTGGATGTTCAATCGTCTCCAGCTCCAGCTTCTCTACCATATCCATAGAAACAAGATTGTCCATGCTACCGCTGTCCACAATGACCTTGCATACCCTATCTTTGGTTTTGCAAGCAGTCCGAAAAAGACTGTTTCTTTGCACTGAATTCTCCACCTCTTTCTCGGGTGTCAAAAGGACTTTTCGCATCATCAGTGATCTTCCTCCTTTAGTGTCTTCTGCTTCAACATCCTGCCTTTGTGCCTTGGCAATGTGAGCTTCTCCAATCTCCTTCTTTTTATTTGGACACTCATAAGACTTGTGCCCATTCTTTCCACATGTGAAGCATGTGATTACTCCACCTCTTCCTCTTCCTCTGCCTCTGGTACGAGGAAAATTATTATTGTCATCATAATCTTTTCTCTGCTTAGTATGTTGCCCTCTTTGTTCAATATATGGCACTCTCTGTGAGCTTCCACCTCTCTGAGTTCAAGTCAGAGGTTTCTTCCAGTCCTCCTTGGGCTTCTGATATTTTTCCCAGGCAACTGATTTGGCTCTGGGCTGACTTCTGCCTCGGCCTCTTTGACCCTGCTTTCGGCTCAGCTTCTCTTCCGCTTTTATAGCCATCTGATAATCATCTTCCACCGTTCGGATAGTCAACATACTCATCTCATCCTGAATTTCATATCTTAGGCCATTCATATACCTAGCTACTTTTTCATCATTGCTTTCACGATGACCTGCCCTGGTATTCAACCTGTAAAATTCTTCAGTATATTCCTTCACTGACATCAGCTTCTGTCTCAGGTTCTGCATTCTCCTGAACAGAGTAATCTGGTAATCCATGGGGATGAATTTTTCTTTCATCTTTGTAATCATCATGTCCCAACTCTTAATCTTCTGCTTGCCTTGGCAACCCCTGTCCGCTTGTAGTTCATCCCACCACAAGGCTGCATGTCCTTTTAATCTCGTGACAGCGTGCTTGACCTTCTTGTCCTCTTCGACATCTTCATAGTCAAAATATGTGTCTAGAGCTCTAATCCAGTCTAGAAGCTCATCTACATCCAGATTTCCCTCATAAACTAGAATATCCATCTTCGCCTTTGCACCCTTCCTTGCAACAGCTTTAAGCAAGCGTCCATTGGTTGCATCTTCTGCTGTGAATTATTCGTCTCCATGCCCAGCATCATCTTCATTTTTGGACTCACTGATATCTCCTACATCAGCTATGCGCTTTTGTCTTATCTCCATGTCCACAAGTCCAGCACGTATGTTATGCAGATCTCTTTCTATTTATGGATTCTGCACCTGTCTACCCCTTCCTCTAGACGTATCCCTCTCCTCCTATGGATCGGGTGATTGTCTATCCCTTCTCCTTGGTGGCATGGTGAATTTTCTTTTTCTCTGCTACAGAAAGCAAAGAATCCTTCTGGGCTCTGATACCAAACTGACGCAGATCTCACCCCTTGCCTCGGGAAAAGGCCTCTGCGCTGACCTCTCGGTCTTTAAGGATCGTTCAAAGTTCACCCTTGAGCTGGAGTGGCTCCTTTGATTCTCCCCTGGAATCTTTATTTGAATTTGACCCACGGGTCTTTTTTAGCACCTTACAGCCTTTAGGCCCAGTTCTTTCTTCGTTCCCAACAGAAAGTCACAATCAGGTTTCGGGGTTTTCCAATCCCCAATGTCACAAGCCCCATCTTCCTCGAATTCTCGATCTCTGATATCCCGATGCACTCCCTTTTTGCTTTAGTCCCTCCTGTCTATGCCCCTAGTCCACGCAACCTCCTCTTATATCACTGCAATCATACCTCTTATCGGGATTTGGGTTTTCGAATGTCGAAATGTATTAAACCTCTTGTCCACATAATCCCCGATTTCCCTATTCTCGGTCTTCCGATTAATGACTCTTCCTTTTGAGAAATTTCCCGAAAGCTTCGATCTCGGCCACGCGTCCTCAAGGATGGACGGTCTTCGCCGCTTCAGGGTTTTCACCATGGAAATTCCCGATGCCTTGTTATGACGAGATGACATCAACTAGGTCCCACATGGAGCTTTCCTCTTTTCAGAAAATCGATCTTTGCGATTCTGAAATGCAAGAAGTTCTTGTCTTCAGGATCCGCGAAACACCGATCCCCGACTTCCTTCGAATTTCCGACACGTGTCCCAAGTGGATGAACGGTTCATATTTCTTCCAGGATTTTCACTATGAAAATTCCCGATCACTCGTCCTCGTGACTCCCGATTTCACGAATGCCAAAATCTCGATGGTTACCCTCTCGTCGGGATTTTCCTCCTCCTGTTCACAGAACTTAAACCTTATGCAACTCTCGGCCGATCTAACAACTGACGGGTATTTGAATGAGATCTGATGGTCCTCAATCCCCTGAGCTTTTAACCCTTGATGCTTCTGCCTCAATCTCCCTGCTCCTTTGTCATATGTGACGGCTGATGGAGTTTTGCTAACTCTCTACAAAGGATTTTGATCGTCTGTTTACCCTTAGCAGTTCCTGCAAATGATTTGAGTGTTCCTCCACAACCTTGTCCGCCAGCATGCAAGCTTGTGACGCTTCTCACGGACTTCCAGTCACAACCTTCCTTGCGCTATCCTTCAACAATATCGAAGGCCTTATCCTTCCGGAGCTTTTCTTATAACTCTGAGCCTTAGAAAGGACTCTTGCAGGCACTCCTTGCGGCAACCTACATACACTTCTAAGTGTTTGAATACTTTGACTCTGCGCACACTTGCAGCAGTAGTCCTTCAACACTTCACTCAGGTCCACAACCCTGAGATTTCACTCGGCCTGCGCACTCCTTGCACTGCTCCCGTGCCCAACTGCACTCAAGAATGAATCGAGAACAAAAGTTACTCTATCTGAACCCTCTGTCAACGCACTCCTTGCGGACACTTCGACTGCACTCCTTGCAAGAATCCTTTGGCTCAGATAAAGAAACAATTGAAACTCATTCCCATTTCTCTTCAGCCTTCAAACTCAAAGCATGAAATCACATACATATCATATAAAGAAAATGTATAACAGAAAGCAAACATTCATGAGAATAACATCAATACACAGAGAACAACACAAACCGTGAATTTGAACCAATTCTTTCTATTAATTCAAATGTCTGTACATGGGTGTTCTTACACAACTCTCAGCATGCTCTTGCTCTTCCTTCTTAAGAATAATGTTACAATGCACAATGAGGGTGTCTATATCTTGTTTCCCTCTTGCGCTCTCAAACAGTCTAATCTAGAATTAAATTCTATCTACTTTACATTAACTATCTTAAATGCCTTCTACCTACTAAGGACGAGAGCAATCCGCTCAAGGTCCGTTTACATTATACAAGTGCACCTCATCTTAATGACTTCATTTAAGATCACGCAACAACTCCCAAGGTGATTTCAAAATTTGTGTTGGCTTGTCCAGTTGTCTCTCGCTTCCGCGCTGGCTCGCTTGATGTGGGAGATGCTCCTGCATCAGCTCTCATCCTGAATTAACTTAACACAAGTATATAGAAATTCTATGAGCTTTCTTACCTCTTTTCTTTATCTTAGCAAAGCAGACCGATCAAATGCCTGAGGCATTCCACAGTCTCTTACTTTTGGTCTTGTCTTTGATGAGGAGCCTTGGTCTCCTTTGAACTCTTTTCTATCTTCCTCAAATATTTGTATTTCTTTATTTGCATCAAAGGTTTAGGTCTTCTCTGCAGCTTTCCTAATTCTTGAATCTTTTGTAGTCTTCCCTTGGGTCATTCTGTTGTCTCCTATAATAGCGCCTCCTCTAGTAATAACAACGACTCTAGGCTCTTCTCCGTGAGGTTCAGCTTTGATCAACTGTATCTACGGGTTATGTTGAGGTCCTCATTTCTCTTGAATTTTAGCCAACAGTGCTGGACATTCTTCAATAACATGCTTGAAGGAGTTGCAGTAGTTGCAACTAGTGCAAGGGTTCTGACAGTCCCTTGCCAAGTGTCCTGGCTGTGTGCATTTATATCAGATGATTTTTCCTCGGCCTCAGCCCATACCTCCTCCTTGTCCTCTTCCTTTGAATCCACCGCGAGGATTGAAGTTTCCTCTCCCAAGGGAGTTGTACTGCGTAGAGTTTCCTTCTTGTTGTACTTTTCCTTGAATCTTGTATATGTCTCTTAACCTTTCATGCATGAGATCGTAAGCCCTACAATCCTTATCATCATGTCCCATGGACTTACAGAACGTGCAATACAAATTTTTGGGTGTCTAAACATATTTTTGCATCTAATAGAACTCACCAGGGAGATCCCTATTTATGCATACCTCGCACCAGGGTAAGATGACTTGCTTCAAAGGGCTTGGAGATCCAGAGGCCAAGTATTCGTGGAATAGAGGGAAGTTCTCCTTGTCATGGCCTTCTAATGTGCATCTGACACACCATATGTCTTCTCTTTTATCTTTTCCCTTGTCTTTCTTCATATATTCGACCTGCAAAGAAAAACTAGTCAGTTGACTCAAGATCTGACTCATACCTGAGTAGGATTCTCCCATAGGGGATGATTCTAACTTCATGGAAATCTCCAGCACCTTAGCCTGCGAAGAAATATTCTGTTGCATTAGAGGAATTTTGATGTGTGGTAAAAGGGCAACAATGAACCATTCCTTGTTCTTCTCATCTGGAATCTGAAAATTCTATCAGCCTGTTAGGGTCTTGAATATCTAATCGAACTCCCAAACTGGCTCGGATACCTTCTTCTTGATATCCTTCAGTTCTATAATACATTGGGACTCCAACTTAGGTTTCTTAAATTCTGCAATTAGTGCATTCTTGATCTCATTCAATGGCATAGGGTGCGCAAGTCCTTGGACAAGCTTCATGTACCATCTTAGGGCGCAATCTCTTAGGGTAGTACTAAACTGGGTTCTTTTCACTGCTTCTTCGGTGACATTCTTAATATTCCATATGGATTCACATAGGAACTAGTGTTGGTCAGGATCTTCAAATCCATCTCCCCTAAAGATAGGGAGTCTCATCTCATCTTCCATAGATCTTCCTAGGGTCCCTTACTAAGTATGTAGTGGACTACTAGTGACGATGCTCTGGATGCTCTAGTGGCTTGGATTACTTTGACTGCTTAATACTACTGAATCAACAGGAGGGATAATAGAACTTACTTCAACAGTCTGCGCAATTCCTGAAGTTTCTGGCTCATCCCGGTGAAGTTCTTCATATTTTCCTTTCTCTGTCCTAGTGGGTTATGAATGCTCTTCATCAGTTAGATATGCTTCTTCTCCACTATAGAAACCCTCGTCTCCATAGTCCTGCTTGAACAGGTTCGCAAGATGAATTTCTCTAAACACTTTCCCACTGCGTGTATGTCCAGCCTTTGTGTCATTGTTGTTGTCCGAATTTTTGAACATTAGCCTTTTCCGATCCGACCAATCTATTGTATCTTCAATATGTTTTTCTCATGCAACAGCATCTTGATTCTCAACTTCAGAAAGTGTAAAAATTTTCCTCTAGGTTCCTTGAAAAAATATCTCTCAGCTTGGCTATACGATTCTACTCTGTCAATAGCAAACTCTGTGATGTAGCCTCCAATGGTGTTATCAAACTAGTGATCCACCACTCTTGACACAGTGTTATCAACTCTCTTGACCTTCTTTATCAGTGTCAACGTCCAAACTATAGGAAGTATAAATCTGACCTCAAACTGGGTATCTGCCAACCTGGCTAACCACTCATATAATTTCTGATGGATTCCTCCAAAGAATATCTTGTGTATATCAATAAAAATATGTCTCTCCAACCAATCCTCTATACTCAGATTAGGTTTCTTGTTTTGGGCTTCAGCGAAGTACTTTTCTTGATCCTCTATCCACTTGTGAATCTATGTCTTTGATGGGAACCACCTTGACACTCCCTTAAGAAAATTCTTGTCCTGGCAACGGAACCATTTGTTGGCACAAGGGAAGGCCCAGGGTTCAGCTCCAAGAGCACACCAACAAGCCCTAACTAATAGCCCTTTCAACTACACCTGCGAAGCAGATGTAGTCTCACCCAAAGCAGCTATGGGGGGGTTGCAGGCCAGAAGTGTCTATAACCAAAGGGAATGTCAAGTGGATCCAATACTAGAACAATACAGCATTCATATATTAGCTATCAGCTTAGATATATTATGCCCATCTACTTAAAATATCTAAAATAATATTGAAATCACAGTATATCAAGGACAGAGTCAAAATATCAATCACACACAACACCAAATATAAGTGGTTCACCCCCTCTCTAGGGCTACGTCCACAAAACTGTTCTTTATAATATATTAAGACGAAGCATGCAGTTCTGATCTACGCTTTTAACCAGCAGATCTATCTCTTCTCTCTCTCTCTCCCCCTTCCTGCGCACCCAGCTGCAGGGTTGATCTTCGCACCCATTTGGAGATCTTATAATACTAGAAGGCTCTCACACTTAGCACTTCTCTCTCACACAACAATAACCTCTCACAACAAAAACAACAAATAGATCGAGTAACTCAAACTTGAACCAACCCTCTTCCCTCATATAGGTTCTTATTTATACATTACAATCACTTACCAACATCCTTAGGTAGAAACCTAGGTGTCCAAAACCCTAGATACCAAAACCCTAGGTGTCTAAACCCTAGGTCAATTTGACCTGTGTTGTCAGGGCTTCGCCAGCCTATCTTTCCTTCCTTCTTGTGCGGTGCTCCAAAGCATCTAACGGTGCCTTTTTCCACTTGTTGAGTTGTCCACTATCCTTCTTCCTTGTTGATCTATCATCCTCGTTCTCCTCGTCCAATGGATTTCTTTCTCGGGCTTCGCTCCATCTTTTCTGCTCTTTTTCTCACTTCGACCCAGCAATAGTCATTGTGTCTTCCGCGCAGTTCACATTCTGCCTTTTCTTCCTTGATCTTCACTTCCTTCCATAACCAAGGGCCAACACATGTCCATAGATCAGTGAATATCTTGAAGTCTGGGTATTCGGCGGTATAGGGATGCACAAATTTCCCCGGAGCTCGAAAATCTAGAGTAAATCCTGGCCATGAACGTTAGGTACACGTGTCGATAGATCAGGCCTGCTCTAGAGAGGAAGTCGGAAGGTACTCGCTGAACTTTTGAAGTGACATGGACCATTGATCTTCAGATCCTTTGAGATCCCTCTTAGTCATCGATCTAAGAAGCCCACATTCAATTACCCAACCGAATGGGAATGCATCGTGGAGCGACATGTAGCCCCTACTTGTCCCCTGTCTAATATTTTTCTTCAAATTAGAGTCATCAGATGAGATGATACGTGGAAAGAAATCATGTATTTTGGAGATTTAGTACTATGGGGGAGTTTGGCCAATATTTTTCAAGCTTTGAAAACTCCCAAATTCGCGAACGGTGAAGTAAATCTCGATCGTTGGTAGGAAGAGGACACGTGGTGCCAAATTTAAGAGTCTGGAGACTTGGCTCTTCAGGAGATTCGTGTTG
>ML827785.1:57096-71302 GCA_009831015.1 Picea engelmannii | reverse complement strand
TTTGTTTTTCTATGAATGCAGACAGACAAAGCATCTATGCTGGATGAAATAATTGATTATGTCAAATTTCTACAACTACAAGTAAAGGTTACAACTTTGACCTAAATCTTTTGCAAGATTGACATTGTGCAGCTAATGATAGTTGTGTTTGTTCTTAAATCTCAACCATTCTGCAGGTTTTGAGCACGAGTAAGCTTGGTGGTGCAACGGAACTTGGGCCTCTAACTGTGAATGTTCCAGCCGAGGTAGACGTTTGATTGTTGATTTATAGTGGTAGTAGAAAATATATCATGTTAGTGGAAGAGTGGTGTGTGTTTTAATTTGTTTGTTGATGCTATCATTTTTTGGTTTCCTCAGGGATATGGCATTCAGGCATCAACGACTCTCAGTCAGGATGGTCTAGACTTTGAGAAAAATATTTTGAGGTACATGGAGATGGACATGAAAACAAAAATAACCTATTTACAAAACAAAGGTCTTTGTTTGATTCCAATTACACAGGAAAATGGCATATCTAATCGAACTGGAAAACCAGGGCTCGGATCTCCGGTTACAGATTTTGTTGCCAGTATAATTTACAGAATAATTTACAAATTAATTTACAGTATAATTTACGATCTATCGTATAATTTATAATATATAGAATGATTTAATCTACAAATTACAATTTAATCTACAGTAAAATTTAAAACCAAGTCTGTGACAGTAAAATGGTAAACAATATTACCTTAGCTATACCATTAAAACGTAGAGAATTCAACGATTGTTGTCCCAACGTAGAGCATAAATTCACATAAGTCAACACTGAAAAGATATGTTGGGAATTCATGGTTCAAGAACTCAGGTATAAAGTCAATCACAGACCAAGGTAGGGATGATCAATCATGCCTTGAATTTGATAAGGGCAGATGTTTATTAATTAAAGCGTTGTCAGGGTAAAATATATAGGGAATTTGTAGGCCAGAGGTATATAAAAGAGCAGAGCAATTTCACCTTTAAGTAATAAATGGTAGAGTTACTAGGTAGACCAAATGTAAAAAGACACAAAAACCACACAGTAAATTCGCCAAGAGAGGTATCAACGCAGACTTAATTTTCCTAGAAAAGGAAGGAAAAACGTAGAGAGATTCAATCATAAGAGGGTGCAGGACAACAAACTTTCAAGGACAACCACAGAGGTAGACAGATGATGGGTTCATCCTTAGCTCATCATCCTCACATAGAAAAACAGAGTGTTGAGATCCATAGGTATTTTAATGCTAAGGCAACGAGCGTAAATCAAGCTCCTGGCCGACTGCTCAGGCGAGGACTGAGGAGCTAGGGATGAAGGAAAAACAACCAAAATGGTCACAATCAAAACCATAGCAAGGTGGTCAAGACATGTGGGAAAAAGAAGGCCATGGGAGTCAACAACCATTGAGCTAGGCTAAGGAAAGTTCCAGGCACCAGTTTTAAGCAAAAAAAACATTATTTTACTTTTCCATTAAATAAGAAGATCCAATCATAAGTCCTAATAAATTATACAATATAAAGATGAAGAGAGCGTATCGTTTCCTGATTGCCCGCTCTGAATGACATCCCGTGCGCTACGTGCAACTCCCGCTCGCCAACCATCGAGACTTCACCGGTACCTCCCATACAATGCTAGGGGTACTCTTCATCCCCCTTAGCCCCCCGAGCCGCAAAGGGGCCACACACACTATCCAGAGATTTCGACTAGCTCCCAGCTCACCTCGCAAGGTCGAGCTACCACTCCTCTCCGAGCTGGGTGTCCCAACTTCCACAAGTAAATCAGTCAAGTAGATATTTCTACAGCGTAACGTTACGTAAACAGAATATGGTCCTTCATCATTCTCCCTCCTTCATTATATAGAGTTTCAAACTTCCTTTCTTTCCTATTTTCTCATTTAATTAAAGTTTTTAAAAATAAATTCCTAAAATTTCTTCTCCGTACAAGTGTCCCCCATCCCCTACATTCCTCGATAAATTAATTTCTTTAATTAAGTAATTATCTTTATTTCCCTCACCCACCTAGAATTACTCGTAGAATCACTCCTAAGTGTCCCCAAATTCTCTTACAGGTTTTAATAACTTTCCCTTTTATTAAAATGCTAGTTCAGTTTAAATTAGAAAGTTCTTAAATCGTAGATTATTTACTAAGTTTGAATTTCCTCTTTTTCCCTTTTTATGTTACCTCTTTTCCTAGTTTCCTAAAAAAAATTATTTTCCTTCTTTCCCCTTTTACTTAGAACTCAAAAAGGCAGGTGTGGAATTTAACCTCTTTTCCCTTTTATCCTTAAATTAGTATATTTTAATTTATCAAAAAGATAAAACCATTAATTCCCTCTTTACATTTTATATCCACGGATTTTATTTTTTAAATTAAATTTCTTACTCCCTTCATGTTACAAGATTTAACGAAGATCAAAATTATTATTTTATTTATTATTATTATTATTATTTATAGAAGACAAAATTTTACCACTAGCGTAATTTAGACTTAGGTCTTGAATTTCATACTGGGCGACATTTGATTAGGGAAATTGTTTTAAAAATTACTTAACATGTTATTCGTCTTAGGGCCATCTAGATTCATCCCTCTATCATCAAAAACGCGACGTGCCCTTCAGGACGCACTAGGTGCTCCAAGGGTGCCACTCGCCTCATCTGTTCCCTTGCGCGATGTGCCCTTCAGGACGCACTACGTGCTCCAAGAGTGCCACTTACCTCTTTCCATTTTTCTTGTGCGACATGCCCTTCAGGACGCACCACGTGCTCCAAGGGTACCACTCACCTCTTGACTGACTTGGTAGATATCAATAACCCCTGGAGTCAATACTCTGCCAAGTGAACTTGTGGTAGACTAAGGGCCTCTAAGAAATAAGGCCCCTGCCTTATTGCGCACCCTTTAGAATCATCGTGAGAAACTGTCATAGTCTACCCCCACGGCATCGTGGGTCCTCTCAAACTAGGTAATCGTTAACTTACAGTTCGATCCACGGTGAGAGTGCTAGTAGGCTGTGGTAGGGTTGTTGTCCACACCTCTCCCTCAAGATATCTAGTAGTCATGCGTGACCCCTTTATTCCATATGTGAGTCTAGTCGGCAAGCTATTGTCAGCCTGCATCATCAACAAATCATGTCAGAATATATCCATATCATATCATCTAATTAGATGCCCTAATATCATAACAAAAACAATCAAACCCCACTGGTACCCTCCCTGACTCGATCCGAAGTCCAAGGGGTTCCATCGATGCCTCTACATCTTCGAGGTCCAAAATCCTACACACTCAGTAAAACCGAGTCAATAGCACCTGTCTATGTCAATGTAGTAAAACAACATGTCATCAACCCATAACGCCTCATAATCAAAATCAAAAGTTTTAATAGCATAATAATCTAGATCACTTGCGAGTAAGTGTCCTCAAAGAATAAGTTCGCTCAGTGCGCTAGAGCAGGATGTTACATACACTCCCTCTTGGTCTAAAATTTGTCCCAAAGTTTCACAGTATATATGCCGAAATAAAGTGTATCACAGTATCATATGTCTATCTATCAAACGAAAATGGAAACTGTTGACACATATCATAATCATCCTCCTAGGTCGCCAAGTGAGGACTATAATTATCCCACCGGACCCCGACCTGATCTACCATTTGACATCATAGCTGTCGAATGCGATGATCCAAGACGCAGATCAGCTCAGTCATGACTGCACCCTCATCTGACACCACAAGGTTCTCAAGTCAAACATGTGTAGGATCACTAATCATAAAGTCTCAGACAGATAGATGAAAAACATCGTGCATATGCCTAAAAGAATCAGGCAAGGCTAGTCGATAGGCCATGAGCCCCTTTCTCTCCACAATCTCGAAAGGTCCCACGAACCTAGGAGAGAGTTTATCACCCTTCCCAAACTTGATCGAACTCTTATGCAGTTTAATCCGCAAGAAGACTCGATCACCGACCTCATAACTACGGTCGACATGGTGCGCATCGACATAACTCTTACGTTGATCCTGCGCTTCTTTAACCCTTGTCTTATTGTTTTCATTAGCTCTTCCATTTCTTGGATTGCTTCTAGTCCCACCAAGACCCTATCCTCAATCTGATCCTAACTCAAAGGCATTCTACATGGTCACCCGTAAAGAAACTCGAAAGGCGCCATCTTAATGGTGATCTGGTAACTGTTGTGGTAAGCGAACTCCATAGCAACATGTCCTCCAAGGTTTGGTTCGTTCGTTCAGTCTGCCAGTTAGTCTTTGAGTGATACGCAATGCTAAAGTTAAGTTGGGTTCCCAAGGACTCTTGGAAAATTGTCCAAAATCGTCCAGTAAACATCGATCCTTGATCGGACATAATCCTCTTAGGCACACCGTGCAGCCTCACAATCTCACTGATGAAAACTCTATCATGTCAGGTGTCTGATACTTCGTACGTATAGGAATAGAGTGAGCACTCTTCGTCAGAGTGTCTACTACTACGAAAATTGAGTCATCTCTCCTTGTCGTCAGTGGCAATCCAACAATAAAATCCATTGAAGTAACCTCCCATTTTGATTCTGGAATAGTGTGTGGTTGTAGTAATCCTGCTGGATGTCTATATTCAGCCTTTCCCAACTGAAATTCTAGACATCTTGCCACATAGTTGACTATGTCTGCTTTCATTATTTTCCATAAGAATAAGGGTTTAAGGTCTGCCCTCCTCTTTCTGACTCTCAAGTGAGCCATGTAAACTGCTCTATGAGCCTTGCTCAGGATCAACATCCTCAACTAGTCGTTCGGCGGTACGTAGATCTTATTTTTAAACCTCATTAATCCATCACAATCAAAAAAAATCCTTCAAATCGTGGTTCCATCATTGTGTTTTGTCCGATAAAACCCTTGAATTCTTTGCACCAGTCATCATCACGCTGTAAAGTTAGAATCCTTTCACGATGATTCGTCTGAAGAGGCAGCACCGAAAAGATGCGTGGTCTCCAACTCAATGCATCTACCACTTGGTTCACTGTTCCTTTTATGTAAGCAATCTCGAAGTCATACTCGCTAAGAAATTCTGACCAATGTCGTTATCTCGCGTTCGGGTCGCTTTGTGTAAAGATGTGTTATAGTCCACAGTGGTCAGTCTTTAGTTCAATTTTTTTTCCAACAAGGTAGTGTCTCCAAACCTTCAAGGCATACACGATGGCTAACAACTCCAAATCGTGCATCGCGTAATTCTCCTCATGCCTTCTTAGTTTCTTCAAGATGTACGCGATAACGTGTCTGTCTTGCATCAAGACGCTGCCTAATCCTTCCTTGGATGCGTTGATGCATACCAAGAAGTCCGCATCCCTGTCTGGAACCTTTAGTATTGGTGTTGTTGTCAACAACTCCTTGAGTTTCATTTTCAACCCTTGTAACTCCGGGGTCGACATCTGATAAGGCATTCTTGCTATTGGTTCAGTCCTCTGTTTTAGGTCTATGGTAAACTCCAATTCCCTCTCTGGCGGCATCTCAGGTAAATCCTTCGAAAATACGTCCGCAAACTCTCTCACAACTAGAAGGTGTTCTAATCCTACACTACTCCCTTCTCATTTAACGCAAGGATCGCATAAAGATTGCACCCATTACACATGCTCTTCTGAAGTTGTAAGGAAGAGATGAACCTCAGGGAAACTCCCTGGTTTCAACCTATAATCACATGTCTCTATCCCTCGTCATCGACCAATATCAATCGTTTTGTCTTACAGTTGAGTATCACCTCATGTGATTCCAACCAATCCATACTAATCACGATGTCATATGATCCTAAGATCATGACGCACAGGTTGACCCTGGTGAAAAACTCTCCCAGGTTAAGGGTACATCCCGTAACCTTTTCTCTGACATTTTGTTTTTCTCCCGAAGCCATCTCTACGAAGCTAAAATAATCATTTTCAATTGCCTTTACCAAAAAGGAAACTCTTGGTTGCACTGAGATCAATCAATACTAAGTGTCTGGTCAATGACAGTACTTGAGGTCTCGAGCACAATCGACTGGTACTCTTTCTGGCGATCATTCACCACTGCATGATTTTGAGGGGCCTTGCCCAATTATCCCATGGTAGTGGGTCCGACTGATCTAGATGCTCTAGTCCTCTTCACTAGGAAGATGTGCTGGGATGTGGCTCCCCACATTCCAACATACTTTCTTCAGTCCAGTAATCCTAGTACCTGAAGTAGAAGCTGAATTCCAATGCTAAGGCCAACACAAACTTGTTGACCTTAAGTTTCTAGGTGAGGGTGCGGAGCACACCGAAGTAGCTCCAAAAATGGGCCTCGTACTCGGCATTGTATGACTGGCTTGTCGCAAGGCATTGAACTCATGGAGCTACTGCTCAATGAATTCCTCAGAAAGATACCTCTCCTAGAACCATTCCTCGAACAGTTCCCAAGTTATGTCATCGAAGACCCGGTTCAAAAGGGGCAAGAGCGTCTTCCGCCATAAATAAGCGCTCCCCTTCAGTCGAAATACCACCATGTGGACCTTCATGCTGGAGGTCGTAAACGCAAAGTGTGAAGCACACGTCTTGCTCTACAACTATTATTTGATGACAACAATGTCCGTGACACTCATGGACTCTAGAACTCATCTCTCTCTAGATCTCGCAGGATGCTAAGGGTACTAGATATTGTGTGTTGGGGACCCTCAGGGGCACCCTCTAAATGCGATCTCCACAAGGACACGTTAAGGTGTTTACTTATCGTGAGGGTTAAGACTCATGGGTTTACTGCAGTGGAAAGCCTGGCGATCCACAGTCACAGAGTTGAACCCGCTCTGATACCATATGTAACAACCCTATCTTTATGGACACACACGACGCAAGCAAGTGCAAACGTAAGAAATCTAAACTGTCAACCAAAACAAAAGTTCAACCATTTTGAAATCCAACTCGTACCGACATACATTACACGAAACCAAAGGAGATAATTTAATCACTCTTGCTAAACAAGGCACAAGGTAACTACAATCAACACTGGGGTAAGGATTAATACCTTCTAGGTGTACCTCACTACTATCTCACCCTCACACCTATCCTAGCACATCGCATCTTATTTCAACCTAAAGTAACATATAAAAAAAACTTCAAGTGACAACTACCTTTTCAAAAAAAGGGCGAGGTTGTTTTAGATTCATAAAATTCACCAAGCCAATCATAATTTTGCAGCTCATAATGATAGTGTACCCTAACCTTAGGATGCGACCTTTCTATCCAAATTATAGTTCAAAATTAAATCTAGACAAACAAGCTAAGACTTCCATTCCTTCCCCAAGGAATGAGCCCTCCCTACATCTATATTTAATGCGTGTGTTATTATTCACTCCTTTTAAACTCATCATAAATCACGAATTAAGATGAATCTACTCTAATACTTTTATCCTTTTGGGAGAAAATCTTGCTAACATGGTTTTCAGATATCCGAGTACTGACAAGCTCCTTTGGGGCAGATAACATTGACACTAAGAAATAGACTCTATGTACTTATTATAATAAATGTAAATAAATGAAATTATCTAGCTCTATTCATCCTTGGCATGACCTTGATATTGGACCTGGAGCTCCTTTAGTGTTCAAATATGTAAGTACAATGGAAGCACTCTTGATAACTAGATGATGTTCTAAATTAATTGAAGAATAGGATAAGGCTTAAGTACATTATCGGTGCTGTTAAATTTTTATTTACTCACTAGGGCTGGCTTTTAGGATGTAACACTCCCAAGGTTGGTATAATTGACACATTTTGTGTCCTTGAAAATATGAAAGCAATTTTCCTCTTGTCTCTCAAGTGCACACTCAGACATGAGATGGGAATGTTTTTATAAACATGAAGGAACATGTAATCGTCTCCTTACTACTACTCATAGTAAAAGTTTTGAGCTTTCAGGAACACATGGGGAGGAGTGGTTCCATTACCTGTGGTTAATATTTATGTCTCAGAGAGGATGGTTTAGTCAATTATAAATGCATCGTGACCGTCGTAGTTCTTCATTGCCATGTACCAGTCTATACAGTATGAAAGAAGCCAGAAGAAAGCATCAATGCAACTAATAAAAATGCCATTGATAAAAACGCAGTCACAAGCATCATTCCCAGCAACAAATGATAAAACGTCATCTACAAATCGTTGTCTAAGGTCTCGCTGTCTTTTTAAGAGGGATTAACAAATAACAAGGAATTTAGCACGGAAAAGAAATTTATATAATCCTGTAAGGGTATCGTTGTGTGAGATGTCGTTTATTTAAACCAATACATGTAGAGTAAGTCATTGTCTATAAATCTATACAGGTAGAGTTAGGTCGTTGTCTATAATGTAAGAATATACTAGTAAAATATTCGTTGTGTAATACGTGACTAAACCTTTAGACCTCACAATAAATCATTGTTTATTCCACTCTAAATCTATCAGATGTAACTGTAAAAATCATGGTGTGTTCCACATTTGAATCCGTCAGAGTAAAAATCACTGTGAAATAAAGATTCAACCGCGGTCATTCAAAGGTCAAATTCGTAATCGTTTAAACAACAAAACGTTGTCATCTCGGAGGGAAATTCTCAGTCATCCTTTAGATGCAAATTCGTATTCCTTAAACAACAAAACGTAGCCATTCCTGAGGGTAATTCGTGGTTCAAGAACTCTCCTTTCCTCGATTGAGTGCTAGCTAGTTTAAGTTTTTATTCTTATCAACGCTATTGCCTGGTGCATGAATATAAATGGTGTATGCATTTAACCACATTCATATAAATGTTGTATGCATATAACCAATAAAGCAAAAATGTTATACTTCTTTGTTTTCATGCCACATGTTGTTCCTGAGTCTGTACTTAAGGCTTAAAAGTACAGTGTCAAGACATCCGAAAGTGGTTAAAATATGGAGAAGAGAGAAATGTCAACCTTCGGCAAAGGAAACTAGGGAATATTTCTACGTTGGCGTTGTCTAGCTTCCAACTGTTCCTGGATAGTTATATCTTGTTCAATGGTTTCCCATGAACGTTCAAGTTCGACCTGGTTAGTAGCAGTTTTAAGGATTGTGTCGAATATGCTTAAGGCGATATGCGTTTGGTCTGATAGTCCGAGTTGAATATTAGGTTGTGTTGGTACAGGGACATTCATGGAGGAACAATAAAAGGGGAAAAACTTCAGAGAGATATTGAGTGTTGTCTCAATTTGGTCATATAAAAGAGATTTTATAGTTTTAGGAATAAAATAGGGATGCAAATCAAAAGCTCTTTCCCATAACTGTATTATACTTTAATCAAAGGTGTGAGGTGGGGGAAAAATATTTAACTATCTATAGTGTAAGGCTTCCACCAAGGGACAAAATCACAAATAAACAGAAGAAGAAAGTGTAAGGAAATAACCAATGAAGCAAAGAATATATGTAGAATTCTGAAAATGCAGATTGGTCTTACACCCGCTGATAGCTGGTGCAGAGGAAAGACAATAAACAATTACAGAAAACCAAAATTCATTCGTTATAGTAGTGGTCGTACTAAAGTATAACGAAGCACATCAATTATGAATATTAAATGAAATGAAATATGAATTACAAAGAAACAAACTTGTAACACAGTCGTGACGGAATTGAGAATCTTCGGATTTGCTTGTATTAACTTCTCAAATGTAAAAAACTCTATTACAGTCGACACAAAAAGGTCCAGCCTCATTTATTTCTTTATGTGGTATATTTATACAATTTTACAAGTAAGATAGAATCTCAATAGTCACAAAATTTCGGTTATGACAGAGAAGAGGGAAATCGCTCTATTTCTCCTACTTTGTCTTCACTTAGTGCCAGATGTTTGTTGTTGCGTGATCTCAGTACAGGCAATACATCTTTCCATAAGCTAAGATATCATCCACGATGGTTCAGCTTGACAGATGGATTCGAAGAAGTAGCATTCACGGGCTAACTATTGTAGCTTGTCCTCCATCTGTCCATCTATGATGTCGATGGTACATAGTTGCGCACTGGGTTTGATCATGCACTTATCGACTTGGACTATGTCCACCATAGTCATTTGAGAGATATTGGTTGAATCTCTATCTTCCTTTTCCTTCAGATCAAATGAGATTTGTTCAACATTCATCTGCATCAACGTCTCAGCGTCGCCTCCGCTGTCAATGCCCAGTAGCTCATCATCTATAGAATTGAAAGCCTCCTCCAAGGAATTGGTTATCTTTTGGGCTTGTTGCTTGTCTTCGATGATGTTATGCTCTCATTCCTTTAACAGAATATTTCCTCTGGTTTGTTCTAAAATGGTGAGACTTGGAGCACCTACCGAAACGTTGTTATTCGTGGCTATCACCGCCTCCTAGAAGGTGACCCGAGCCACTCCAGCATCCCTTTCTCTGGAAGATAGGTTCTCGGAAACCTGATTGACCAAAAGAAAGTTTTCCCGGATCGCTCCCACCTTGGTGAGAAAATTTTGTTGTGCCGAAGAGATTATGCTCGAAATTTTGATTGCCTAGTATTTGAACATCCCAATGTTTATCATTCTACTCTCGGCGATCTCTACCCGAGCCTGCAGTTGTTCAATCAAATTCCTTTGTTGGCTCACCTGCATTTGACCATCCCGGATCACCAGCTGTGCTTTCTCAAGATTAGTTTTGAGCACCTCTATTTCATTTTTATCGGCCAATCTGGCCTGCTCTATTTCCACGCTCGCCTGACCTTTAGCATTTTCCATGGTTGAGGCCAATCTGGCTTCAAGAGTCCTGATTAGGCAATTTTTTCTTTTAAGTTGGTTCTTTAAAAGTCCGACTGAGAATTGATTCGTCGAGGCATACGCTCCTAGCGTCCCTATGATTTCAGTGGTGAATTGCTCATTCTTTTTATCTTTTCCATCGGTCATAAATTTATACTTTTTGGCAGTCGACTCTCCTTCCTGGTAGAATTCCCTTTTTACTGCAGCTTTTCTCTTTTTAACAAAGAAAAACTCATTCGGAGGGAGTTCTTCTGTTCTTATGGGCCTCAGCTCCTCATTGAATATCCATCCTCCTTCGATATTTCCCTGTGTCGACTGAAAGGGGGTGACAGATGTGATGGGTTCTCCGATCTGTTTCGTCAATTTTCCTGGGGTGTCGACCGGGTTCTACTTCTTTGGCGGTTTTGGGGTCTTTATCTCTGTCTCCGGATTCTGTTTCTTTGGCGGGTCCGGAGTCTTTTCCTTTGCTTCTGGATTCTTCGTTTGTTCCTCCTTGTACTGTTGTTTTCCTGGGTCAGGAGTTGCATCTTTATAACCTTCAGCATCCTTTTGTTTTGTCTCTGAAATACCTGGACCTTCACCTCGTAATATAGCGGGGAGATAGCTACGTCAGTGTTCCTGGAATTTCAATACCTCAGCTCTATCCTCGGGTGCCAAGGATTGAATCCGGGATAGAATTTCCTCATAGGACCTCGCTCCTCGGAAAATGTCATCCGAGTGTGAATTCTCATGCTCAAATCTTTTGAGCCCACAATTAGCCAAATGATTACTCACGACCCTCTGTGGATCATGCTTCTTGTATTCAATGGAGACCAAATTTAGGTCTTCCAGGGTAGCAGCCTCAGCTTTGGCATTCCCGAAATCTACCTTCTTTGAGTACCCTTTGAGCTCTTTACTTACACCGCCAATTACCATCTGTCGGGCGACCTTGCGACAAGCCAGCTTTTCAGGAATAAACAATGGCAACGCATGCGGGGAAACAGAAGCCCCGAAAACTCTAAGGTATGAAAATTTTGCCTCCACATACTAGTCTGCTATGTTGCTCAGATTTGTTGCTATGCTGCTTGAGATACGGGGTGGCGGGTGACCAAAAATGGCGACATGCAGGGGCACCATCACCCAGTTAAAAATTTCATACGCGAAATTTTCTTCTTTGTTTTCCCATAGTTTTTCATGATATACATGTATGGGTTTGTCTTCGGTCGGAGTCCAACCCTAGCTCATTAATGGAAATGGTGTCATAAAACAAATTGCATCCATAATATATGCAGACATGAAGAATGAGGATGGCCTCCCATTTTCCTTCTGCTCCCGATACTCTGTGACCCGATTGGCCAAGCTATCCGAAAGCGTCTTTGCCCAATCAAAAGAACAACCTTCTGCGACCCGAAACATAAGAGGCACCCATGCAAGGAAAAAATGCACTGTGTCTTCTCTACCATATAACCGGCATGTCATCATGGCCACATACCTATAATGTGGTTCTAATGAAGTGATTGAATAAACGTCGTGGGTATCAGCTCTGAACTTCGCAGTGTTTGAAACCCAATCCTTTATCAGACTGGACATGGTCTTATCGTACTGTATGCATTCCTTCTCCTTGAATTATTCCAAGAACTCGGCACCATATGTGTGGTCAGACGTCACGGGTATCTTATACATGGTTTGTAGATGCTCTGGCCTAAAAGTCCTGACGGTGACTCTCTGCTCGTCCATGATAGTCCTGGTCGGTATGTCCATGTGATCCAATGCCCATCGGATCATGTCATAATATGGAAGCAACCGTGGCTGGGCTGGTACCCTGCGCATTCCGGATTGGACGACTATTTTGTACTTGGTGGTTATATCATCTCTTTTGTTGTCATTGGAGTCATCTGAATAATCCACCAATTTTGATTGCAGCATATCTGAAACATATGACAAGTTAGGGACAGAGTCGATAATTCAGGGTGAAGTATCGGAGACATTGTCTGAGCCTTGTCTCGAAACCTCAACATTTGTCTTTGCTTCTTTCCGCTGAGCCATGGTTGAAACTTGTGTTTTAGCTCTTCTGCGATAGAACTGCGTATACATACAGAAGTCAGTTTACTCAGAAGTGATGAGCTCTGCGTGCTATGAAAATACATTCGTTATAATGAAGTGAAGCTCTTACATATATTTGAAAACTCGGTACCTTTCAAAACAAGCCTATCAAATCATAATTATAAATAAATTTATGCCATAAAAATCCGATCTTATATTCATAGATTTACCCTATTTCCTCATTAATGTCATAATTTTTTGGTGGTTTAAAAATCGGTTGGCGTATGGAGAGAAAAGGCTTCCTCGGGAATCATGCAAGCATAGAAATGCAGGATATGTCTTGCTTTAGCTTAATTAATCCAATCTCGCCAACGTTAATCACTATCTCACTACTCGTTATATCGGGGATTTTCCTTTAACAATTTGAGTCTCTAACTCCCGAGACTGCGAAGATTGATTTTGGTTTAATTAAAGGTAATCACGGTTTAGGGCTTGATTAATTTTGTAATTATTATATTCTCCATATCGCAACTCGGAACTTTGAAGATAAGTTTCTAAGAGATTTACATGCCGAGCTGCGAAACCGCAAGATCGCGATAACATGACTTAAATAAAAGGGAAGGTAATCTTGGATTAAGTGATTAATTAATCAAGTTATAACTACATCGTGAATTCGCGAGTCGGGGTTTAGACTATGTAACCTTCAAAAAAGATACTGCTAAGTGGCGAGATGTCGAGAACAACTTTACCACGGTTATCTTTGACCTTTAATCCTTGACATGGGTTATTCAAAAGGACCTCGTTTCCTCGGCTATCGGGGCTGTGATAATAAAAATTTGGGTTTGGCGAACGCCGAGATGCGAAACCCCGATGACGCTTAACCACGCGTTAGGGAAAACTTTACCCTCGTTACTGTCTCGAGTGGAAAGTTAACATAATTTCACCGTTTCGTGACTCGGGATATGGAGATTTCATGAATTATAGTATCTGACCTGCGAGATCCTGAGGTAGAACAAAAAGAGGAAACCTTTTTACGAAAGGTAGGACTTGTTTCGAGAGTAGAAAAATCATTGTTGCTCACGTGATCAAGCTTCAAAGATCATCAATATCTCGGAGGAAAAAAAGAAAACCATCTTTAGATTTCAAGCATCAAAATGAAAATTGTGACAGGCTAAAAAAACAAGGGCGGCTCCAACATAGGCTCCAACTAGGGATCTCGCCTTCCTATGAGGCAGGAAGAATAGTAGACCACATGCCAATATTGGGTAAATGGATTCAAAAGCTCAATCAGGCAGAAATGTTGCCGAGAAAAGAGGATCGAAGGGGGAAAAAGACTCTGTTCTTTACCTTGAAAAGTTTTTTCAAAATCAGATACTCTTTCCAAACATAGTTGTAGTCCCTTTCACAATTTCCCCTTTCCCACTACTAAATTTAAGTATGTTTTAAGACAATC
>ML827784.1:72560-98027 GCA_009831015.1 Picea engelmannii | reverse complement strand
AATAGGAATTGGTTTGATACATATCATGAAAACATTAATGATGTTCATAAGATCTATCTAGGAGATGATAGGTCACATGAAATTAAAGGGTATGGAGATGTATATGTGACTTTACCTACTGGTGAGGTGAAACAAATCCGTAATGTAATGTATGTGCCAGGCATAAAGAAAGATTTAATTTATCTATCCACCATTGCAAATCAAGATCTAAAAGTTGAATTTGTTAAGTCACAATGTGTGGTGAAGGACATACATGATCACTACAAAATCATTGCAAGAGGAGGACTATATAAGCTTGATGTTACAAGGAGGGATCATCAAGCATTGGCATCCACACCTATGTCAATGGAAGAGTTATGGCATCAAAGGTATGGACACCTAAACCATAATGATCTTATGATGCTTCAGAAGAAAGAAATGGTAGTAGGTCTTCCAATGTTTAAGAGTGAACATGTTGAATGTGAAGGATGTGCATTAGGAAAACAACATAGAGAAGAGTTTCTTATGCATATAGATAAAGAAAGCGAGAAATTCTTGAACTAGTGCACACTGATGTTTGTAGACCCATGCAAACTAGATCTCTTGGAGGAGCATATTATTTCCTTATCTTTATTGATGATAGAACTAGATACACTTGGGTCTATTTTATGAGAAAGAAAAGTGATGTCTTTGAATATTTTAAAGAATTCAAGAATATGGTTGAAAAGCAAACAGGAAGGAGTATCAAGATTCTCAGGTCAGATCAAGGAGGGGAGTATACATCAAGGTAATTTAGTAGGTATTGCAAAAATAATGGGATTCAATAGTAGTTTATAGTGCCACATACTCCTTAGCAAAATGGAGTAGCAGAGAGGAAAAATAGAACCTTGGTTGAATGTGCTCACTATGATAAAAGGTAAAAAACTTCTAATGGTGGGTTGAAGCAATAAGTATTGTTGTATATCTAAAGAATAAGAGTCCTACAAAAAATTTAGAGCACAAAACCCCGTTTGAAGCTTTTTATGGATATAAACCAGAAGTGACTCACTTGAGAATATTTGGGACTAAAGCATTTTCTCACATTCCAAAAGAAGATAGAAGAAATCTTGATGCAAAGGCAATCAAATGCATATTTATTGGTTATTGTACACAATATAAATCCTATAAAATGTTTGATCCTAACAATCGTAAGGTGTTTGCAAGTACAGATGTGTTATTTCATGAAAATGCAGATGAAGTATTGAAATCATATGGTTATGATGTATGGAATCTACCTAAAGAAAATGAGGAAAGTGCTAAAGAAGAAGAAGAACAAGTCCAAGAAGAAGCTCCAAGCATCATAGATTCTACAAGTAGCCAGAGCACGCCTAGAAGAGGTGAAGGAACTCCACAAAGAAGTGAAGAACTAAGGAGGACAACAAGACAATCTAAGACCTTGGTCAGGTATAAAGACTATGCCTTAATAACTCAAGCTATGAATGTGGTAGAGCCTTTAAATTATGAGCAAGCTAAAGACCATAAAGAATGGATGGATGCCATGAAGGAAGAATATGATTCTATAATTAAAAATGAAACATGGGAATTCACATAATTGCGTGAGAACAAAACCCCCATAGGATCAAAATGGTTGTTCAGATATAAATTGAATGTTGATCATAGTATAGACAAATACACATCTAGATTGGTTGCCAAAGGTTATTCACATAAAGAAGGGATAGATTATGAAGACACTTTTGCTCCTGTAGAAAAAATGAATACTATTAGATCAATGTTTGCATTGGCTACCAAGTTAAATTGGAAGTTGCATCAGTTAGATGTCAAGTCAGCATTTTTGAATGGAAAATTAAAAGAAGAGGTTTATCTTGTTCAACTAGACGGGTGTGTAAAGAAATGAAAAAAACATCTTGTATGCAAATTGATACATTTTTCTTTCAACAAAGTTTTATATAAAGTAAAAGTGATACCAATTTGTATATCAAGAAAGATAGAAATGGTCAAATGGGTTGATTGAAGACTCAAGAGATGAAAAGAAAGTTGTCACAACATTTTGAACTGAAGGATCTTGGACATTTACATTAATGTTTAGGTCTTGAGGTATGGAGAGAAAATGGTAAGACCTTAATCACACAAAGCAAATATTCAAAGGAGGTACTCATGAGGTTTAATATGAACACATGTAAGCCATTATCTACTCAATTAGAACAAAATGTTAAGCTCATCAATAATGATGACTCAAAAGAAGTGGATGGTACTTTGTATCGATAGTTGGTGGGGAGTCTAAATTATCTCACCACTACCAGGATAGATATTGCATATTCAGTTAGCATTCTTAGCCAATTTATGGCTAAGCCTCATGAGAATCTAAAGTTGCAAAGAGAGTCCTCTGATATTTGAAAGGGACTATTTATTTTGGTATTGAGTATACTAATGATTTTGATGTTGAGTTGACAGGTTTCTCAGACTCTGATTAGGTAGGAGATCCAAAAGTCTACTACAGGATATGCATTCAGTATTGGATCAGGGATCATGTTAAGAAACAACCAATTGTTTCTTTGTCATCCACTAAATCTGAGTACAAAGCATCATGCACCCACCTGTGAAGCAATTTGGCTAAGAAGGATACTTGAAGATGTTGGAGAAAAGCAAAATGTACCAACAATCATTCAATGTGACAACCAAAATTCCATCAAATTGGAAAACAACCGAGTGTATCATGCTTGGTCAAAGCATATTGAGACATTGATGTATTGCATTGCAACACAAAAGATAATGCTGCAGATATATTTACAAAGCCTCTTGGAAAGGTAAAGTTTGTAATATGTAGAGATAAGATAAGTGTTGTAAAAATTGTTTAATTAAGAGGGGTGTTAAAAATTAATTAAACAACCAGAGCCTGGTAGTTGATAGAGATAAGTGTGCCTGGTAATTGATAGAGATAAGTGTGCAGTAATGCACAGACAATAACTTCTTGGAAGAACCAAAAATTTCTTCCAACCATTGATCTTCAAACCAATCAACTGTGCAACTCATCTCACCATTGTATAAATATGCATACCTGTAATGCCGTAAACAAGTGGATTTTGTGTTCTCCCGTGTCTCTGTTTGGTATGTCTGTGTGAGTTTTCTGATTATAACAAAGTTTATTAAAAGAATTGCACACTCAATGGAGGGCATTAAACAAAACTATTCAATGGTAAAATTCTAGAAATTTCAAGATTTCTGTTGAGATGTTCTTCCTGACCATGCCAAACAAACCAACGCGCTTTACAAAATTTGAAATTTAAATTTCATCAAGCGTGCTCGAATCATGACATGGACTTCCCATCACCTTCTCCTAATGTTAGGAACACATCTTATGCCAGCGATCCTCCGAATCATTCATGCATGGATGACAGCATACATTGTTATGGCTATGAGGTACCATGAAGCAGCCCACTAATGGTTGGGCTGCTTGGTGGATAGTATTTGCCATACCTGAAACATATATCAACCAAACGCATTTGAAACGAATCTAATCAAACCAAATAATTCGCCCATCAAATCGACTTTACGTATTGTTTGGAGCAATTCAGTCGAATTTGATAACTATGATTTCATCCAATCGCTATCAATTAGTTGAATGGTATCTATTTGCTTTTCAATTTAGTATTGATCACTATAGCAGCCTGCGCTGAGGATTCACTTGGTACGGTCGCTTCCACAGGGAGGAGAAGACAAGGAACGAAGGACATTCTCGTGAGGTTGAGGGTTTATGGATAAGTATAAAATATATATCGATCGAGTCAAGACGTGCGGTTAAAGCCACATTCCAAGATGCCAACTATTATCTTTAACTTTGCCGGTTAAACGTATCTTCAACACGGCACCGCACCGCTTGCACTGCAGCAAGGCAAGACAACTCCACACGCCACCACCGGAGCTATAAATATTCACGCTCTACTCTCTTTCTTTCATTGCCATTTCCTTTTATTATCTCATCATATTTCACCTGGAAATTTTACAGGATTTTCATTCTGTTATATATCTCTCAATTTGTTGATCGATATCTATCTGCCTTTTAGAAAAAGTATTTTATCATGGCTCAAAATATAGGATCCGTACAGGCTGGTGCTCCTGAATACCAGGACCGCAGCCACACTCAGGCCGCTCATACTAATCCAAATCAGAAACCGGGGCTGATGGATAAAATCAAACAGATGATTCCCGGAGGCCATACTCAGACTCAGACTCAGACTCAGACTGCTCATCCTAGTTCAACTCAGACTGCTCATCCTAGTTCAACTCAGAAGCCGGGGCTGATGGATAAAATCAAAGCGAAGATTCCCGGAGGCCAAAGTAAGTAACGAGGAACGTGAAGGGCAAGAGGAAGAGCAGACGCCTGAGCTTTTTATGTTACTGCTGATAAGGCCTCCGGCCATCCCTCCGTGTCGCTTTTCCCTTGAGACTTGACCGATAAGAAGCATCGTAATATGAATAGTGTGTGTTAGAATAGAGAATTACTATATGAATGTGACCCCATCCGTATGCCGTGCATATAGTATTTGGCTCAGGAGATTTGCAATTGTGTTTGGTTGTATGTAGCAATTTGATTTGTTTTAATATCTATACAAAGTTTTTCACGTTTATGGCCACCCCCCCGTGTTGCTTTTTTCTTGCAACTTGACAGATAATAATCATCATCATGATATGAATACCGAGTGTTAAAACAAGTACAATCTGAATGTCTCCCGCTTGTATTCAGTTCAGAGGAGATTAGCAGTTTGATTTCTTTTAATATTTATAAATAATTTTGAAATTTTTCGATGAGAGATTTATTTATTATTAAACTAATGAAATTAGCAGCAGGATGTGTATTCTATGTGTTGATTGTTTATACTTTAAAGTTTGTGTTGCATGCTTACATAATCTGATTTTATTCATATATGGTGAGTTATCTCAAGTGTAAGCTTTTTGCAATTAAAAAATAATAAGGACAAAAGTTACATCTATAATTTATTGGTTATAAAGATCTAAATTAAAATTATAATAAAGATCCTAAATTGTGTTTTAGTTTCCACAATTAAATTTTAACATATGGTCAGATAGATGTTAAATGTTCCAAAATATATGGTCACATAGATGTTATCTGTTCCAAGGATTTTGGAATAGCAAATTTGATCAATTCAAGTTGCATTAAATTTTAAAATATGATTAGATAGATGTGAAATGTTCCAAGGATTTTGAAATATGAAACATGATAAGTTCAATTTGTAGTTTACGTTTTACTCTAAAATAAGTTCAAGTTGCATTTTATGATTTAATTTATTTTTAAATTAAAATAAGTTCAAGTTGCATTTTATTTTATGATTTACTTTATTTTTAAATTAAAATAAGTTTAAGTTCCATTTTATGAATTACTTTATTTTTAAATTAAAATAAGTTCAAGTTGCATTTTATGATTTACTTTATTTTTAAATTAAAATAAGTTTAAGTTGTATTTTATGATTTACTTTATTTTTAAATTAAAATAAGTTTAAGTTGCTTTTTATGATTTACTTTATTTTTAAATTAAAATAAATTCAAGTTGCATTTTATGATTTACTTTATTTTTAAATTAAAATAAGTTCAAGTTGCATTTTATGATTTATTTTAAGAGTATAAAATAAAGATAATAATATTAATGGATTATGATTTAAAAAAAAAGTTTAAGAAGTTTAAGAGTATAAAATAAAGATAATAATATTAATGGATTATGATTAAAAAAAACAGGTTCAAGTTGCATTTTATGATTTACTTTATTTTAAAAGTATAAAATAAAGATAATAATATTAATGGATTATGATAAATTAAATTAAAAAAAAAGTTCATCACAATATTTAGTAACAAATAATTTTTCATATGGTTTTAACATAGTTTAAAATTGAAATTTAAAAGATGAAATTTGAATAATTAATCATGAGTTTTTAAAGTTTTTATATTTTATTACAGACCATTATATTTATCAAATTAATGATTTTTTTTTCTTAAAAATTAATAATTATTTATTTGCTTTGTTTTTCTCAATATTATATTTGATTGCCTTTCAAAATAAACTTTATTTTAAACTATAAATTCAACATCTTTAACAATTCATGCTATACTTAAATTATACAATATATTAAATTTTTATAATATTTAAATTAGACAATTTAATAATTTTATACACAACAATAACTTTAATATCTTTAACAATTCATGCTATAATTAAATTATGCAATATATTAAAACTTTAATATCTTTAACAATTCATGCTATAATTAAATTATGCAATATATTAAATTCTTAATATATTTAAATCACACAATACATAAGTTATATACAAAACAATAAATTCAACATCTTTAACCATTCATGCTATACTTATATTATGCAATATATTAAATGCATACTATATTTAAATTGTATACAATTTATTAGTTTATATATATTTATAATATCACGTCAATTTTATGTTATAGGATTATGTAATTAAAATTATATTTAATATGTAATATATTAAATTAATACTATATTTAAATTATATAGTTTATTAGTTTGAATTATTATAGTTTGAGTGAATCTAATAATTAAGAAAAATTGGATATTTTTTTAAGAAGTTATAAATTCAAATCCATAAAGAATAAGATGTACATTTCCAATCACTAAAAATTAGATTATTATTAATAATTTCATCAAACCAAATCTATGTTACAAGATTATGCAATCTAGGGGAAACATGGTGGACTCGAGCGAATGGCGGGCGATTGCACAATTTTGAACTGGTTCGCACTGGAGTTTTGGCGCTCAATATGCGAGGCTTTCTTCTGGCTCTTTCCTAGACAATGAAGCCTCCACAGGCATATCTTCTACGGTCGGAGCATTAGACATTTTCTCTCTGCAGCCTTTTTCAGCTCTGATATCGTTATTTGTGTGGACATTATCCAACTGTAGCGGTTTCCCAGCGACTTCTGGCTTGTTATTTCCGGGATAACAACTGGGGTGGCACTGTGCTGCAGTGAAAGTATATCTGACCTCTATCAGTTTTTTACTTGACTTTTTCTACTTTCTAGGACCAGGGACTGACCATCTCCCTGTGTTACACCTGTTTTTCGCTCTGTTTTCTAGTTTTTTGTCTCTCCTCGGGCTCCACTAACCCTGACAGTGATAGATGGAGCCTTCTCTACATTATCGCTGACTACACCAGTTGAATACTTGTTCCTGGTCATTTGGCTCGCCATTTGTTTTATACTAGAAGTTACTTCTGGGGGTTATCTTCTAAGACCTCCCTTCTGGGAACATGGGAGACCCATGGGACCACCCGACCATTCTGGCCTCGATTGACGACCTCTGCTCCAGACATTTCCGGGGGAAACAATCGGTCGAGTCCACAAGTTTGAGTCCTGGTCCCACCGCTGCATCTGCTGCACAACCTTGCAAAAAAACTGGGCCTCCCGTTACTTTCGAGACTCTTCAGAGTTCCCTAGGAGGTGTACGCACTGGAGCAAAGCTGACTTCCCTTAATACTTCTTCATAACCACACAAAATCTTTTTTAAGTTTTTTTTCTCATGAATGATTTCCTTGAGAAAAAGTATCATCCACAAACCAAACATGAGTTGTATCATATCGACTTGGGCAGATAACACTAGATCTCTGCCGGGAGACCCCCAAGGCAACTTGGTCAACAAACTTGCAAACTTAAAGCAACATTCGACCATTTGGCTAAAAGAAAAGAGGAAAACTGAACAGGCTGACATCTTCAGAATCGAAAAGGAGCTTGATGAACTACATCACCTGCAGATTCAAGACATTTCAAACAAAGATTATCATTTCAGAATTCGTGAGCTGGAGTTAGCCAGATTATCTTTCCTCCGGGAAGATGAGGAAAGATGGAGACTAAAGAGCAGAATGCTCTGGCTCGCTGGTGGAGATAAAAATTCCCGTTATTTTCATCGATTTGCCAGCGCCCGACGTGCAAAAAGGAATATTTGGGATATAGATGTGGAGGACGGATCAACTCTTCATACACAGGAGGACATAAAAACAGCAGCTGTCAAACATTATAAAACACTCTTCCAAGTCACATCTGCTCCAAATCTCACTGCACAGGTTGCACTAGCAAATCAATTTCCAACTTTGTTGACAAATGAGGAGGCTCTAGTCCTTGAATCCACCTGCACACTGGAGGAAGTTTTGGCCGTTCTCAAAGGCTTCAAAAAAGAAAAAAGCCTGGGACCTGACGGGTGGTCAGTCGAATTTTATCTCCATTTCTTTGATATATTGGGTCAGGAACTTCTGGACGTTGTGGAGGATGCTAGAACCAGAGGCATGATCAATCCTCAGCTAAACAACACCCTCTTAGTCTTGATACCTAAATCTAACCTTCCTAGAAGTTTCATTGACTTTCGTCCCATATCTCTCTGCAATCTTTGTTATAAAATTATCTCCAAGATCATAACTAATAGACTTCGACCTATTCTGTCCAGGACTCTCTCCGAGGAGCAGCTCGGCTTCCTTAAAGGCAGACAGATTCTTGATGTTGTTGGGCTAACCCAGGAATGTGTCCATAGTATAAAATCGAAGAAACAACAAGCCATCCTTCTCAAGCTGGATCTCAGACAGGCTTTTGACTGCGTCAATTGGAACTTCCTGCACCTAGTTCTTCTCCGGTGTGGCTTTGGCTTTGTTTTCACCAATTGGATATTAGGTTGCATCTCCTCGACAACTCTAGCTGTCCTGATTAATGGAGAAGCCACAAAAAAATTTTGTTGTGAGAGAGGGCTATGCCAAGGTTGCCCTCTTTCACCTCTCCTCTTTATTTTGATTCTTGAAGGGCTTAGTATCCTGCTCAAAACCAGCCAAGCAGAGGGCCACCTTTCTGGTGTTAAAATTTCGGGACTGACTCATATCCTACACATACTCTTTGCTGATGATGTACTAATTTTGACCTCAGCCAGCCTTGCAGAATGGAAAACTATACACTCGCTCCTATGTACCTTCTGCGCTGCCACTGGACTGGAGATAAACCATCAAAAATATGTCTTCATAACTCACAATGTACAGGAGCCACTTATATCGGATGTAAAAGAGTTGTTTGGTTTCGCTACTGCTGAGCTAAAAGAGGGATTTTCTTATCTAGGATTTTTCATCAAATCCTCCAGATACTCTAGCAGAGATTGGGTCTGGCTTGTTGATAAATTTGAAAGAAGAATCCGCTTTTGGTGCAACAAACTGCTCTCATTGGGAGGAAGGCTTATTCTCATCAAAGCTGTTTTAGAAAGTCTCCCGGTCTACTGGATGGATTTGGCACACATCCCAGTCACCGTTCTTAGATCCCTCCGTCAACTCATCTTCTCCTTTCTTTGGTCTGGCAGCAAGAAATCTTCTGGATATCATCTTTGCAAATGGGAGGATCTCTCCAAGCCAAAGTCGATGGGCGGCTGGGGCATCCGGAACCTTCCCTTCTTCCTCAGGGCGCTCTCAGCCAACACTCTCTGGCGAATTTTAATGAAGCCAGGAATCTGGAACAGGGTAATAAAGGCAAAATACTATCCCCTTTTACCAGTTCATTTATGGATTAGATTGGCATCGGTGAGATCATCCATCGCCTCTCATACCTGGAAACATCTTCTAATTTCTCTGCCCATCATCCTCCATTGGCTCTCTTGGAATCCAGGCAATGGATTATCAATTGAGATAGGCAGAGACGCCTTGCTGGGATTGGGAGGTCGCGCCTTCCTCTCCACGAAACTGTTGTTGCATCTACATAAAAAAAGCATTTATTTTCTTTATCAGATATCATCGACCTGTGGTGGTCATTTGGGCAATTCCTGGCTCAACAGCGTGGACTTAAATCTGGATTCGGACCTTGCTATTGAATGGGATGGATACACTCGTCTTTTGACTGAAGCCGGCATCTGTTTACAGGACCGCTCTGACACCTTTTTATGGGCGGGAGGGGATCGAACCGGCCTCCTTACAGCAAAAAACGTGTACAGCGCTTTAGCAAACAAGTGCTGGAACAACACAGCGGATAGATGGTGTCTTAAAATTTGGAAAGGCGACTGCACACTAAAATTAAAACTTTTCGCTTGGCTCATGTTTAAAAACAAGCTTTTGATGTGGCCTAATCTTCAATCCAGGGGCTGGGTGGGTCCCGGCCATTGCATCCTTTGCAAATCACAAAATGAATCCGTTTCCCATGTTTTTATTAACTGTATTTTCTTCAGAGCGGTGTGGCAGCTCATCACACCTGCACTTTCGCCCGGATCTATTTGGGATGGCCCAAACATCCCCTCTTGCTTCCAGAACTGGTTAAAGGTTACCACGAACCCTACAATGTTGCCTATATCTCTATGCTGGCAGGTATGGAAGACAAGGAATGAGGCCATTTTCGAAGAAAAATCACCATCAGTGCATAAAGTTGCGAATTACATTATCGCTGAGCTGACCTCCAACAGATTGCAGACTTCATTTACTTCTCTCAACAGGCCTACTTTTACAGTTCCTCTGGATAGAATTGTGGCCTGGTTTGACGGAGCGGCGCAGCAAAGAGGCTCTCTCTGTGGGGCGGGAGGGAAACTTGTTCTAAATTCACATACTTGTTTCCGGTGGACACTCAATTGTGGAAATGGTTCCAATATGAAGGCCGAGCTATTAGGAGCATGGGCGTCTCTCATCCTGGCTAGTCGACTTCATGTCAATGAGCTTCTACTTCTTGGCGACTCCAAAATCACCATTGATTGGTTGATCGGGCGAGCAGATTTCCAGGTTGCTGACCTTGTATGCTGGAAGGAGAGAACTCGTGCTGCAACTAAACTTGTAAAAAATCTCACCTTCTCTCATATTTACAGAGAACAAAACCTTGAGGCGGACTTTCTTTCCAAAAAAGCCTTACACTTGCCTCCGGGTCACATTCGCTATACTAGGTGGGAAGATGGCATTGAAGGACATACTACAATGATAAATCTTTGACCGAGCTTTCTATTTAGGGATGTTGATCTCACAAGGGACAGACATTGGTCACAGCTGTCTTGTTTCTCAAAGAACTTGTATAGACTGATAGCATGTCATGTAATTAAGCCTTCCTTGTTTTACCTTGTATGGTCATTTTTCTGCATATTGTGCCTTGTACAATCTTATACTCTTCTGAATATAAAGCGTATTTTTTTCGTTGAAAAAAAAGATTATGCAATCTATTCATTCATATTTACAATTTTTTCAAAATCCCTCAAATTTTTTTTTAACTACAAAATCATTTCACTTTATATATACCATGCAATTTTCTTCAACAAAATCACAAAATCATTTTTTTTAATTATGTAATTTTGAAATAATAAATCAAATTTTAAAAATTATAACATATATAATATATGTTATTTCTTCAAAATAACATCAATTTTTTTTTAATACAGTCATTTTTGGCCTACTTAAATTCCATTTAATCTCACGTAAATGTGCAAAACATTTAACGTTATCGTCTTCTGCTCATGTATCTTGCTTTACTCGACTCTGCCTTTATCTTTACCTGCCTCTACGATGTTACTGAAACGTCAATTGCAACTTTCAACAAAACTATTATAAATCTTTTCACCTATTGGTTTTTCAATTTTTATTATATTTAATAAAATCTCTATCCCATTCATTTCATAGTTTTTTTAATTGTTATTTTGGTACTCTCCTTGATATACATAAATCTTTTTCAATTTCGAATTTAATAAGTATCTATGGAGAAAAAAGAAGCATAAACTGTTACCATATGTAAATATCATCATTGAAATGGATTAAAATGGATTATTTGGTTAATATTATTTAATTATTTTTATTTTATATATATATATATATATATATATAATAATAATAATAATAAAATAATAATAAAATAAAAACAATTATAATATTAATTAAATATTTTAATTAAAATTATTAGTGTTATATATATAATATATCTAAGTGTATTGTAAATGCATTTGATTATTTATAGTGTAATAAGAAAGAAGTAGTATTTTTGGAATAATTATATGTAAGATACTAAATTACAAAATAAATTTAAGATAACAAAGCTAAACCTTTTTTTCAAGATAATTTTTTTTTATTGAATATTTCAAGTATTAAATTACAATATATATAGGTTTTTTTCATATTATTTTTTAAGGATTCAAATAATATACTTATTAAAGTGATTATTTAAGTTTGAAAATTTATATATATATAACATGTATGTCTTTGAAGTATTATAAATATATAACATGTACTTAAATTAAAAACAACATTTGAAACTATCCTAAGACCACTTAATCACAATGTTCCTAGACTCCAAAGAGCTACATTTCCTTAAACAAAAAATCTATTTTGAGTGCTACAACTTCAACACTATTATAACAAAAATAAAAAATCTCAGTGAGCCTTGCCTTAATCAATACAAAGATTTTTCAGAAATCTTAATCACAATGTTCCTAGACTCCAAAGGGTTACATTTCCTTAAACAAAAAATCTATTTTGAGTGCTACAACTTCAACACTATTATAACAAAAATAAAAAATCTCAGTGAGCCTTGCCTTAATCAATACAAAGATCTTTCAAAAATTGAAATTTGCACTCCTCCTTTGAATTATTTTTTAAATAGGTTTTCCTTGTGCATCAATAAATCTTTCTAGATAGAAAATCAACTTTTGAGTTGAATTCTATATAAATTAGAAAAAAAATAAAAATTGCATATTTGCTTTTTACTTTCAAAAATTGATTCATAATTAAGACTAACACTATATTTTCAATTTTGCATTTATTGTTTTCCTAATCTATCAATAACTTGGAGTCTCAAAATCTATGCAAATTTTTTCAATATATAACATTCATAAGAGAGTCTGTAAAGCATAAAACTTTGCTCAATTATTTGTTCTTTACCTAGCAACACATTTCAAAATCATATAATGAGTTTACTCAAAGAATATAATGGCCCTTGCTCCACACATACCTAGAGCTCCATAGAGCTCCATAGCATGCCCTATCAAAGAAGCCACATGCATTTTCATAATCAATGATGGGTTCATTTAATATTCTATGATTATTTTCTTTCAAAGGTTTTGAATTTCCTTTAAAGAACCCCATGCATTTTCATAATCAATGATGGGTTCATTTAATATTCTATGATTATTTTATTTCAAAGGTTTTGAATTTCCTTTAAAGGATACCCTCAAAGACTTGTAACATTTCATCCCAAACAAATCTTGAAAAAGTGTAGTTTATAAATAGATGATTCACTAATTCTTCACTTTGTACAGGGCACATCTGCCTAGAACATGCCAACATCTCTTTTGACAACTGTCCCATGCCAATATTTGTTTTTCCAAAGACAACCAAAGAAAAATTTTATATTTCAAACGGATCTCCAATTTTTGAACTACCTTCCATCATTAGGCTCTTTCTCCTAACTAGTCTTTGTTGAATAACTAAATTTTATTGTGTACTCCCGTACCATTTGATTACATCCTCTTACTTTGAGAGCATTATGGCACTTTTTTTTAACAAATTTACATAGTGGGTTCATTCTTCTATCTTTTCTCCCTATAAATTTAGAACTTTTGTTGTTTTTCAATCCTAAGACCAAGCATTGGTTGCATTTGGATTTGCTATTCCCTCTAGTGAGAAAATCCCCATTAAATGAAAATCAATTTTTTTGTGCTCTCACAATCTATGCTTTCCTTTACAACCAATCAAAGAATCTTCCATAATTATAACTTTATTTCTCTTTCTTATTCTCCAAGCTACCCAATTTTCAACTGTTAGCACTAGAAGTCACCCCCAGATTGCGTTGGAGGTAAGCCCAGTACCCATCAGAGTTTTATGTCACAGGTTGGTTTTAAAGAGGTCAAATGGGTGCGGACTCAAGATGATATCGTTTTAACTCGGAAAACTGGACTGATATGCACATGCAGGTGAGGTCTTAATTAACTTCAGTCAGTAAGTTGGAGTAAGGGTGAATAGAGGGAAGACTTTGGTGAGGAGAGTGTAGATGTCTTTCGTAGACATTAGGTCTTCCAGCAGCCTAAGGAGGAAAAGATTCAAATACAAGATCCTCTTGGATTCAAAACTTCAGGAAACTAAAGAACATAAATAACAACACTACAATCAAACATACATTACAATACAATCAAAACAATCCATGTGAATCTTTCAATCATGGACACTTCAGTATCAGAGGCAAATAGGATGAAAAAGAAGTTGACTTTCATTAAACAAGAAGTCTCAAATCAAAATACATACCCAGAGAACTAGAGTTCTTCATCAAAAGTTTACAATACGGGGGCATTTCTCAACCATCAACCTTAACAAAATATCAAAACTACCTACTTATACTCATAACTGTCCACAACCACCAAGGTCGCGCTCCGGCCACTGCATTCAAGGCTTTCCATCTGCATCTTCTTCTGTTAGAATGCGCATGCATTCTTCTATCAGACGCAAACTTAACTTAGCATGGGCTTTCAAGAAAAATTGTCCATCGAGGGGGCCTCTAGCTTATAGCTTTGTCTCTACAACCAAACCCTCCATGCTTTCCATTTATGGAGTGAGTTGAAGTTTCAACCACCACTCCCATTTCCATTAACTACCTTCAACGGGATCGGGACGAGGCCTGACACCCATGAATATTCCAGGCGGTGCCCACGACTTCTTCGAGTCAATCTCGACGCCTCGAGGGTATGCAAATCTTCTTCTGTGACTAATACAGGCACTTCGGGACTTCGGCACTTTGCAATGTTTCTCATTTTAAAACTCCTGAAGTGATAGATCCGATGACGCGTGGCTCTTGGATTTGGACGGTCGAGATTTGCTTCGGGACTTTTAGCACTTCGGGGCTTCGGCGCTATACTTCGTGCAATTCTGAAACTTTGAATACCCAGGGGCCACTAATCTGATCCTCACAGGGGATCTCCACCGTCACATAACTGAACCCGACTATTTGTATTTTAAGCCCGAAATGAGCTTCTCTGCATGCTGCGCTCGGACGCTTCCTGTGCAAACCACGAACTTGGACGACCTATTTCCCTTGACAAATATATGTGATAACACCAACTATAGAAAAATCCCTTGCCAAATATTTCCATATAGTTAAAGCTTCTTGAGCGCTTTTCCTTTCCACCCTAAACCATTCTACCATGGGTTTTCCTTTTAAATACTTCTTCCTCATCATTTTTCCCAAAAGGCCTTCATTATAAATTAACCTCAAATACCTTTTGCAACTAGGGCCACACTAAACAAAAATATGCTTCAACATCCATCCACCTGTTTCTTTTGGGGTTTTCACTATGTTCATTTGACCAAAGGAATTCCTTCATTTTTCTTTATCTTAGTTCATAAAAAACTACAACAAATTTTTCTAATGATATTATAAAATTCCTTTTGGTATATGTGCATTGGACATCCAATACACATGTACAATCTCCAACACATCCTTAATTAAGAACAAACTGCCATACAAGCATCTCAAGATCGTGTCTGTAACGTCCCCGACCATCACCCCCACTGTTGGGCAATGCTACTATGTGGATACATTCTCAAATATATATATATATATATATACATGCATTAAATCCATTTTAACACATTTAATGAAACTTAACCATCAATACAGAGCAATCACAGTATTACTGCTAACATACAGAATTAAAAGGATTAACAGTAATTCATTCATGCAATGAAACACATAATAATATTAGAAGCATCACAGACATGCATTTTAATTAAAATTAAACACATGATGATACTTATCTTTGATACTGTAGTAACTCCACCAACCACGTGCAGACCTTCCACGAACCTCCCATCCTTAGACCATGCTTCTCATCACGCTCAGCAGTGGGTCACCCCCAAGCTAGGACTAAGCTCCACCCCAGGGTAAGGGAATCCTGGACAAGGTTGAGGTTACAGGAAACTTGCACAGAGCAACCAGAAGGATTCTCTCCAGGAGCCTTCTTATGCCCACTACTCACGGAATCTCATTCCCCACATGCTTGTTCCACCTGGGAGTATGCACCTTCACAAACAAAGTTCATCAGTGCTTCACCTCCCTCTCTAGGTCTCGGCAACAAACCGGATCGGGAAGTCTCAGCGCTCCGTAGTTGGTGCTGGACTCTCTCTAGGAGAAAACCACTTCCCAGCAGACTCTCTCACCTGGAGATAGTTGTTCACAGCGCTGACAACCAGCCTCTTCTTCCACGAGCCTGACAACCTAGTTCTTCAGCCATCTTCCACT
This sequence comes from Picea engelmannii, assembly GCA_009831015.1. Taxonomy (NCBI): domain Eukaryota; kingdom Viridiplantae; phylum Streptophyta; class Pinopsida; order Pinales; family Pinaceae; genus Picea; species Picea engelmannii. Next base: position 81,801 of record ML827784.1, on the reverse strand, counting down.
CAAATCTCGCAAGGTGAGGATAACAACAATAGGTCAACACTACTCAAGAAAATAAAAGGGACAACGACCCAAGAATGGTTCAGGTACAGACTCGGGGCTCTATAGGGCAGATAAGTTGATTCACAGGACACACAGGAGACACGACTCAATCCATGGGTTTGCCACTGGTTCTCAGGGTGTGTGATCAGGAATTAATGCCGAGGTCGATTGTCGATTCACATGGTTCAGATAGAGGATGTTTCCCGCTTTTCAGGAAAACATCACTGGTTTCTCCTTTCGGAGCTGCTTGCGGGTATCCAGAGATCAACCACAAAGGATGACACAATGAGGAGCGAACCCCCTCCACAGATGACTTCTGCAACTTTAACTTCATACGCCCAGGTCGACACTTTTCTTCCTGGAGTTGCATGCACTCCATTTTGCATACGTTCCTTTCCAAGAACTTAGGACAACACTCAACAATTGTCCACCTTAGACTTTTAAGGAAATAATAATAAATTATTATCCCCTCTAGAGGTAAGCCCCCTCACTCAGTCCCTAGGCTCAACACTTAGCCTCTCTTTCCAACCTTTCAGCCCCCTTTCCCTTACCCACCCTGTGGAATCTTAGTCCCCCATCACTCTTTCTTCGTGGTCAGTCTACACGGAAGTTGGAACGATGTTTATATTTTTATTAATGTTATGCATAATTACATATACAAAAACAGGCTCCTGGCCTTTAACACTTAGGCTCTTCGGCCTAATAAACACATAATCCCACTAACTTATCAACACTCGGCTCACCAGCCTACAAAACATGTTTACAATTTATAATTACAACAGGGCTAGTTCTTGGGGATATTACAATTCCCTCCCCTTATTTTTGCACTATCCTCAGTGCAACTCTTTACACAGCATCAACAAGATTTCCAAAATATTAAAAAATATGTGTGTATTATGCCCGCATAGCATCCTCATGCTCCCATGTCGCGTCCTCAGGACCGTACCAGGTCCACTAGAGATTTACAAGCCCTATGGCTCGATTCCGAAGCTGTTTTCTCTTCCTGTCCAATATGCGCACATGATGCACTTGCAAGATGCCTTCCTGCTCCACCTGAATCACATTCCAATCAATTACATGATTGGCATCAGTTATATATTTCTTAAGCAATGAAACATGAAACACATTATGTAGTGTCATGGATGCAGGTAATGCAAGCATATATGCAACTGGCCCAATCATTTCTAGGATTTCAAATGGCCCACAAAATCTGGAAGCCAACTTGGCGCAGTTTCCCAACTTCAAGGAACTTCTATTAGATTTCACTTTTAGGAAAACATGGTCACCCACTTTGAACTCTTTATGGGTTATGTTCTTATCAGCATAACTCTTCTACCTATCTTGGGCAACTTTCAAATTCTGCTTGATCTTTAGCATTTGCTTTTCCATTTCCTTGAGCAACTCTGGCCCAACTATTGCTCTATTAGCTGGATTATCCCAGCTTACTGGAGTATTGCACTTTTTGTCGTAAAGTGCTTCAAATGGGATCATCTTCAATGATGCTTGATACCCATTATTGTAGGTGAATTCTACCAAGTGTAGGTAGTCTTCCCATTTCGATCRTTTATCCATCACATACATCCTCAGTATGTCTTCTATTACTCGATTCACCCTCTCCATATGCCCATCAGACTCAAGATGATAGGTTGTGCTAAAGTTCAGATTCATTCTKAACCCCTTAAACAACCCCTTCCAGAACTTGGAGGTAAATTTTAGGTCCCTATCAGACACAATTGTCTTGGGAATTCCATGCAATCATTCCACTTCTTTCATAAAGATGTCGGCAACATCTGCTGCCTTGTGAGTAGTCTTTAAYGGAATGAAATGGGAGGATTTTGTAAGCTTCTCCACTACCACCATGATTAAATCATGTTGTTTTCCTATTCTGGGMAATCYTGTGATAAAATCCATTRTCACCACTTCCCACTTCCACTTRWGAATGGGTAAAGGYTGTAGCAACCCTGTTTGGTGCCTATGCTTAGCTTTAACCTTATKGCACTCCATACATMTGGCGATGTATTCAACAATCTGTATCTTCATACCTGGCCAAAAGTAATGGCTCTTGACTGCTACCACAGTCTTCTAATATACAGGGTGCCCTGCATAAGGTACATTATGCATTTCATGCAAAACCATACGTTTCAAGTCCTGGACATTAGGTATATCAATTTTGTTCTTGTACAAAAGTTTTCCATTGGTTTCCAATTTATTATTTTCCACTTTCTATGGCATCTCACCTTGTTGTATCTTGGCTACCAGCCTCATGTACTGCAAATCCGCATTTGCAGCTTCCAAAATTCTTCCCTTTACATCAATTCGGTACATGCTAATGGTCGTAGCATGTAATTTGTGTACTCTCCTACTGAGTGCATCAACCACTTTATTCCCCTTCCCTTTGATATGCTTGATATCAAAATCGTACTCATTGAGAAACTCTAACCACCTACTATGTCTAGCGTTAAAGGTTGGCTGATCAAACAAATATTTCATACCATTATGGTCTGTTCTCAGTTTGAACCTCCTCCCCATGAGGTAATGCCTCCATTTCTTTAGAGTGTGTACTATGGCTGCCAACTCCAAGTCATGAGTGGCATAGTTCTTTTTGTTCTCTTTCAACTTTCTGGATTCATAAAAAATTATGAATCCATTCTGACTAAGGATTCCTCCCAGTCCTTCTTTGCATGCATCAGTGCACACCACGAAATATTCATTTGGGTCTGTGATCCTCAAGATTGGAGCACTGGTTAACAACTGCTTCAATCGTTGGAATCTTTTCTCACATTCCTCAGTCCACTGAAATTTTTTCTCCTTCCTTTGTAAGGAAGTGATAGGGTGAGCTATCCTCGAGAACCCTACAATAAACCTTCTATAATAACCAGCTAGACCAATAAAGGATTTGAATTTCGTCATGTTCTTTGGTGCTGACTATTCTCTGATGGCCTTAATCTTCTCAGGATCTACAACTGTCCCATCCTTCGAAATAATATGCCCCAAGTAATGGATCTACTCTTGATAAAACGAGCACTTGCTCAACTTGGCATATAGTTGGTTCTCTCTTAGCACCTGCAACACCATCCTCAGATGTTGTTCATTCTCTTCCTTCGACTTAAAATACACCAGAATCTCATCCAAAAAGACTATGACAAACTTGTCCAGATAGTCCCTGAATACACTATTCATCAGGCACATAAAAACAACGGTTGTGTTCGACAGTCCAAACAACACCACTGTGAACTCGTAATGATCATACCTTGTTCTGAAGGCGGTCTTGCTGATGTCTTCATCCTTTATCCTTACCTGGTGATATCCCAACCTGAGGTCTATCTTTGAAAATATCTTCGCATCCTTCAACTGATTGAAGAGGTCATCAATCCTCGATAGAGGATATTTGTTCTTTATAGTTACTTTGTTCAATTGTATAAAATCAATGCACAATCTCAACGTCCCATCCTTATTCTTCACGAATAGGACAGGGTCACCCCAAGGTGACACACTTGGGCATATATATCCCTTCTTCAGAATCTCTTCAAGCTGCAATTACAGTTCTTTCAGCTCCGATGTACTCATTTTGTAAGGAGCTTTCGACACTGGAGCTGCTCCGGGCATCAAATTTACAAAGAAGTCAATATCCCTTTTTGGGGGTAATCCAGGTACCTCCTGGAATACATCTTCAAACACCTTTAGTACCGCATGATCTCCAATACTTGACAACTTATCCATAGGTGTTTCCTCCACATGGGCTACAAATAATTGACAGCCTTTCCTGTAGCGCTTCTTCAGTTGCATTGCTAAGAGTTCTCTCATAGCAACATCTCTGGGAATTCCTTGGATTGTTTTCCGATTTCCTTCCTCATCCAGGCAAGTGAAAGCCTTGTTATGACAGTCCAAGATGGCATCGTGTTGGTCCAACCAGTCCATCCCAATTAGACAGTCATAAGAACCTAAAGGCAGAACATTCAATTCAGCTTTTGTGCTCAGTCCATTCATGTCCATTGGACAGGACTTAACTAACTCAATGAATGTTCTATTGGTTCCTGTAGCCAGCTTCACTAACCAAGACTTTTCATGTTTGCTTCTCGACAATTGAAAAATTTCCACCACTTTAGGATCTATATAACTATGGCTAGCCCCTGAATCAATTAAAACAATAAAGGCATGGTTGTTGATCATACCTTCCACTTCAATCATGTGCAACTAAAATTTTGCTTGCTTGTTGTCCAGGGTTGCGTAGATCCTTGGCATTATACTACCCATGTCCTCCATTCTTTCAACTTACTGAACATTATGGACAACTCTCGCTTTTCCATTTTTGTAGGGACAATATTTGTACTTATGGTTTCTCTGACATCCCCAACACTGAAAGGTGTCTGCCTTGGCCTTTGTTCCCCTACATATACCATTCTTGGTTCTCTAAACGATGGTTGTCCTTGAGGATTGTTTCTGAAAAAGGGAGGTTTGTTTCCCTTCTACCTCTTTTCTTTCTTAAACTTCTTCTAGTCATCCCAAGCCTTCTGAAAAGTAGGCTTTTCTCTTTGTTGCTCATGTAAGCATTTCTCCCTTCTTATAGTTTCTTCCATGGTCTTAGGGTCGTCATATTGGATCTTGTCACCGATGGAAGGTGGCAGTCCACTTAGATACCTTTGAATATTGACAGTCTCATCTTTGATGAACGGAACATACTTCAATAATTCCAAAAATCTACGTTCATACTCATCAATGGTCATGCTGCCCAACTTGTGTTCAAAGAACTCTTTCATCTTTCTGTAGTAGTATCTTTTGGTCAAGTATTTCTTCTGGAAATACCTCTTGAATTCTTTCCAAGTGAAATATTTCTCTCTAATGTGTTGCACCTGCACAAGTTGATCCCACCATGTGGATGTTTTTCCTTTCAATTGATACATCGCAATTATTCCTTCTACGTGAGAGGAATAATTCTGCAATTGGAAATATTTTCTCATGCCAAGCAACCATGTTTTCGCATCTTCCTCATTCTTGTGTTCTCCATCAAATGTAGGAGGTTTAATCTTTTTCATTTCTCCTTTCAGTTCACCCACTCCATACCTCTTATGTTTTCTGGTAGGAGATGGGCTTGAACTACTATGTGCTTCCTTATTGGAATGCTTTAGGGAGCGACGTCTATGCCTAGGAACACTCCTTGATCTTCTTTTCTTCCCAGGGGTCCTACGACTCCCTGTTTTGCTTGAGTCACTCTCCTTTTCCAATTTATTTTCTATTCTCTCCAAACTCTTTAACAACTTTACGTTGAATTCACCTTGTTTTTCCTGATCTTTCTTCTATCTGTTCTGTGACTTTGGGCATCTTTTTGCAATATTTCAATGATTTTTATCATGTTTCCCTCCTTATCTATCTCTTCTCCATGTCCATTGGAGTTCAATCCTTAAACTCCCAAATGAACATCCATTCCTTTTGCTTCATCCTCGAAACTGGAAGCAGTTTGTGCCTCTTCCATTTCTTTGGCACTTAGTGACAATTCTATTCGGTTCTGGCACTTGTTGAACTTCTGCATCACAATGTGTAGAAAACCGAAATTTGTCTGGCCATTATTCCTTAACAAATCCCACAACATTCATAAACCAACACAATTTAAGAAATCATTCATATTTTGTGAATTTTTCGATCTTTGCTCGGCTCCGTAAAAATTTCAAGCCTTAGCCCTTTCTCTCATTTCCCAACCCATGCGACCATAGGCTGTGACCTTGCACTAGTTCAATAGGCACTTACTCGAGACTTCGGGCGCCGAAAGTCTTCACAATACATCACAACAGACTCTCGGAGTTCCTAATTAACGATCTCACGAAGTAGGGTGGATCAACGGTCCACGTCTACCCATCATCCAATGTCTGATATTCGTGGTGGAACTTCTATCATTGAAGCTTCAGAACTTCAGAGCTTCGGGACTTCGGGACTTTGGAGCTTCAGGTATCAGAACCCTTCATGTTTACTTCCTTCCAATATCACGACTTCCAAACTTCTGACCCTTCTATCCTCTGGGCCCATAGCAAAGTTGTCACCAACCACGGTGGTGACACGTGGTGCACTTAAAAAGGTCCATGTCACCCCAGGCGATGTCATCCCGCCCCCATTTCATCAATCTCTTCCTTTGGAACCCACTAGAACATGGCACACATCCCATGTGTCCACATCCATCCAAGTGGTGTCAGCATGACCCACTACTTTGGATCTTCGGAACTTCGTAATTTAGGGCTTTGGGAGTTTGTGCGTCAGCACATCCCACTTCTCCCGACAACCAAACTCCTAAAATTATAATTTTCTCTTTTTCTTGATCCAACGATCAAGCTCTTTTTCCCAGATTTACGGTGTAGATCTCCTCAGGACTTCGAAGTTTCAGGTTTCGGAGGTTTGTGCCTCAGCACACCCCACTTCTCTCGATTGCCGAACTCCGAAAGGATTCTAGGATAATGATCCAAGTTGATATCGGTGGCCACCCACCTCTTCCAACTAGCTCAAAACAGTTTTCTAACAATTTTGGCAATTTACTATTTTTAGTAGTTTTAACTTTCGGGGCCATTTTGAGGGCCTAAATGAAGGTTTTTTGGGATTGAGATTCTCAAAGTTAGCCAAAGGCATGATTGATCCCCCAAAATGAATCTCCTCGATGATACCTTTCCAATGGGCTATCATACGCCTAAAACAAAGATCGTATGCAAAAGTTACGACCCCGGGTGATCCAAAAATGAAGGTATTACTAATAATTTGCAAGTTAGTTTAATGTATTTTAGGCATCAGATCGTTAAGAATGCGAAATACATAAAGCTTATTATCTGGTTGCAGAATATCAAATGTGACTTTTACTTGATGATTATTAATGAATAAAGAGATCAACCATTAATATCCATGCTGCAAATGAAGAGAATAGAACAACAAAACAGAAAGAGAAATAGAGACAAGAGGTTGATAACGGAGTTCACCAATCATTGGCTACGTCTCTGGGGCCGCTTCCAAGTGGAGGACCTTTTTATTACTCTTTAAAATGCTAAAAGTTCTCTTACATAGGCTCTTTGTTGTTACATTACATGCTTCAGATCTGTTGTGCAAGACCTCCTTGCTAAGATTCATGCATGCATCATCAAAATCCTCTCAACAACATGAGAAAAACGCCTCTCAAAACATGAGAAAAGGCCAAAAATTACAAGTTTCTCCTTCAATTCCCTGCATCAAAAGTTGTCCTACCAGATTCAAAAAGCCTGGTTTATATAGTTTCTAAGGCTCAGATGAGGAATCCCAACTTCCCTCAAGATCTGGCCTCTTTTTGGGATCAAATCCCCCTTCAAATGGCCTAAAAATCCTCAAAAAACCACTTTATGGGCATAATATCAGTCAAAAATCAATTCTATATAGTTAAAAACCACTTTTATTTAAAAATACACAGAGTAGCCCCCTTGGGCTATGTGCATTCCCTCTAAAACTGGTCATATGAGTTTCATATGGCCAAGCACTAGCCCAAAGGGCTAAGTGCTGGCCCCTTAACCCACACTAACTCTTGGTTACATGGCACATGGCATGCGATCATTGCTCAATGGATAGCACCTTTCACGCGCAAATGGTGGAGTGCCAAACCCATATGGTTGTGTTTGCATGGTTTTAATAAAAATTGCGGGTTGGGGCTATGCCCCAGCCCCCCCCTTTCTGCCCATATAGTCATATATTATATTTTAAATATATTTAAACTTGTCTTAATAAGAAGAAACATATGTGGGCGCATTGGTGTTGGGTCATTTCTCAAGTCTTGGGCTTGGTAGGTGGTCGTGGGTTCAAAACCCATGGACCCCCAAACTAATTTTTGGAACTTTCCATACGAATTGTTGACTGGGTGCCGTGCCACGTGGCTGCCCATGCCTGGGCCACGTGACACCACCACATTTGACCAAAAATTGCCATGTGTCCAATTCTGATTGCATTTTCCATCCACATCTACCCAGTCAATTGCTACCACATGTCGTTTCCACATCAGCATCATGAGGTGTCTTTGGTGATTTCATGCTGACGTCAGCATTGACTTTTTGCCAGTTTGACCTTTGACTTTTTAGTTGTTTGACAATGCGATCAGAATGTGATAACTCTCGCATACGGAGCCCATTTTAGAAAGTGAATATATGGTCAGAATCAGCACGAAGAGACGGTCAAGATGGAATTGGTTTCATGCCATTATGAGAAATTTCATTTTTGAGCATTTTTTGAGCCTGGGGAACCTACTGGATCATTCCTCCCCACTTTGGAAGCTTTTGGACCACCAAAAGTTTGCTTTTACTCAGGTAAGAAGTGAGGGTACTTCCTCCCCACTTGATCCAGGTGGATATCGGTGGCCACCCACCTTTTCCGACTGGCTCAAAACAGTTTTCTGGCAATTTTGGCAATTTACTATTTTTAGCAGGTTTTAACTTCCGGGGCCATTTTGAGGGCCTAAATGAAGGTTTTTCGAGATAGAGGTTCTCAGTGATATCCTAAGGCATGATTGAGCCCCAAAAATGAATCTCCTCGAAGATACCTTTCCAACGAGCTATCACACGCCTAAAACGGAGATCATATGCAAAAGTTACGACCCCGGGAAGTTGATGTACTAACTTACCCAAACGGGGCTCACATGACTTTTGGCGCTTCATCTCCTAGGGTTAGGTTTTTGGATGTCTATGACTTTTGGCATTCTCGTCTATTGTAAAAGGGCCTATAGAGCCTCATTGTAATCATCTTCTTACGGATGCGAGTAGCAGCCACATCTCTTCTCAGAGATAAGCTACCAGCGCCCTAGCTAGTTTATTTACATTCTGTCTGTAAGCATATTTCAGTCATTTGTTATTAATGAAATGAAGTCTTATTTCCGCTGCATCTCTATGTTTATGTGCATTTCTGTATTTCATTGTGTTCCTACATAAATCCAGATCAGTGGTATCAGAGCGGTCTGCTCATTCTCGATCCTTCTTTGCATGTCCCCAACGAGATCAGGGTATAAGGAGTTGGGGCTCGATTTGGTTGAACCTTTGCGAGATCAGCCTCGCAAACCCCGACGACTGCCCATGGGAGAAGAAAAGAAAGATGAGGGAGCAGGAGATCCTATCAAAATGTTGCTCAAGGAGGCCCTCGAGAAACAAAGGAACGCGATGATGGACAACTTTGCCCAGATTCTTCAACGGATTCCGACTGGCGGTGCATCAACATCCAGAAG
>ML827784.1:55236-66635 GCA_009831015.1 Picea engelmannii | reverse complement strand
CATCTAATTCACCATCATAAGTGGGTAATTGAAACTTTACATCTAACTTTAATAATGGCATATCAGAAGAATGATGAGTTTTTTTCTTATCCTTGAATGAATGTACACTTGCTTCATTATTAGAGGATGAGGATGAAGGAGAATAAGGTTTCGAAGGTCCACCACCTCCAACTCGTCCTTCTGCTCTTACTAAGGATTCACCTTCTTCATTGCCTCGAAGCCTTCATTGCCCTCTTTCATGATGAAGATCCTCTACCATGGCTTGCATCAATTTAAAGGCCTCGAAGAAATCATCTTCAAATTTGTAGGGACCCAATTTTCTTGGCGAAGACATCTCTTGCTTATGCGGTCTCCTTTGAAACTCTATGTCAAGAGCCTCAAGTTGGCCTTCTCCTCACTTGCGTTTTTCTCTAGTGAGCATCCAAAGCTTGCAATTCCTGTCAAACCTTCACAACCAAATGCTCTTATACCATAAACTTGATCCAAAAATGAAGGTATTACTAATAATTTGCAAGTTAGTTTAATGTATTTTAGGTATCGGATCGTTAAGAATGCAAAATACATAAAGCTTATTATCTGGTTGCGGAATATCAAATGTGACTTTTACTTGATGCTTATTAATGAATAAAGAGATAATCCATTAATATCCATGCTGCAAATGAAGAGAATATAACAACAAAATAGAAAGAGAAATAGAGACAAGAGGTTGATAACAGAGTTCACCAATCATTGGCTACGTCTCCGAGCCCGCTTCCAATTGGAGGACCTCTTTATTGCTCTTTAAAATGCTCAAAGTTCTCTTACATAGGCTCTTTGATGTTACACTACATGATTCAGATCTGTTTTGCAACACCTCCTTGCTCAAATTCATGTATGCATCATCAAAATCCTCTCAACAACATGAGAAAAACACCTCTCAAAACATGAGAAAAGGCCAAAAATTACAAGCTGCTCCTTCAATACCCTGCATCAAAAGTTGTCCTACCAGATTCAAAAGGCATGGTTTATATAGTTTTTAAGGATCAAATGAGGAATCCCAACTTCCCTCAATATCTAGCCTCTTTTTGGGATCAAATCCCCCTTCAAATGGCCTCAAAATCCTCAAAAAAACACTTTATGGGCATAATATCAGTCAAAAATCAATTCTGTATAGTTAAAAACCACTTTTATTTAAAAATACACAAAGTAGCCTCCTTGGGCTATGCGCATGCCCTATAAAATTGGTCATATAAGTTTCATATGGCCAAGCGCTAGCCTAAAGGGCTAAGCGTTGGCACGTTAACCCGCGCTAACTCCTGGTTACATGGCGCATGGCATGCGACCGTTGCTTAATGGATAGCACCTTCTGCACGCAAATGGTGGAGCGCCCAACCCATATGGTTGTGGTTGCATGGTTGTCATAAAACCGCAGGCTAGGGCTATGCCCCAGCACCCCCCCCCCTTTCCACCCATATAGTCATATATTATATTTTAAATATATTTAAACTTGTCTTAATAACAAGCAACATATGTGGGTGCATTGGTGTTGGGTCATTTCTCAAGGCTTGGGCTTGGTGGGTGGTCATGGGTTCAAAACCCATGGAGCCCAAAATAATTTTTGGAACTTGCCATACGAATTGTTGACTGGGTGCCACATGGTTGCCCATGCCTAGGCCACGTGGCACCACCACATTTGACCAAAAATTGCCATGTGTCCAATTCTGATTGGATCTGCCATCCACATCTGCCCAATCAACTGCTGCCACATGTCTCTGCCACATTAGCATCACGAGGTGTCTTTGGTGATGTCATGTTGTCGTCAAGATGACATCAGCATTGACTTTTTTCCAGTTTGACCTTTGACTTTTTAGTTGTTTGACAATGTGATCAAAATGCGATAACTCTCGCATACAGAACCCGTTTGAGAAAGTGAATATATGGACGAAATCAACGCGACGAGAAAGTCACGATGGAGTTTGTTTCACACCATTCTGAGAACTTTCATTTTTGAGCATTTTTTTAGCTTGGGGAGCCTCCTGGATCACCAGGATGTTGATGTACTAAGTTACCCAAACGGGGCCCACATGACTTTTGGTGCTTCATCTCCTAGGATTAGGTTTTTGGATGCCTAGGGATTTTGGCATTCCTATTTATTGTAAAAATTCCTTTAGAGCCTCATTGCAATCGTCTTCTTGTGAATGAGAACAACTGTCACATCTCTTCTCAGGGATAAGCCGCCACCATTCCAGCAAGCTTGTTTCTGCTGCATTTTACAGTTTCAACTTATTTCCTTATTGAATAGAAAACCAATTTTAATGTATCATTGTTATTTTGTGTTAAGAACCTATTAATAATCTATAGTCATTTAGTTCTTCTCATAAAATCTGGATCAGTGGTATCAGAGCGGTCTTTTCCTTGTCATCTTAATGCATGTCCCCAATGAGGTTGGAGTATAAAGAGTTGGGTCTCGAGCTTATTTCTCTTGAGGACAAAAGCTCTCGCACACCCAAGAAACCTCTCATGGCAGGAGAAAATAAATATGATGGGACAAGAGGTCCTTTCAAACTATTGATTGAGGAAGCCCTCACACAACAAAGGAACGAGATGATGGACAGTTTCGTGCAAATTCTTCAACGGATACCAACAGGCGACGCATCTTCTTTGAGCGGAGGCCCCACCCCCTTCAAGGTACAAATAAAATTTGATATTCCTATATTTGAAGGTCAGATAGACGCAGATGTTGTAGACAAGTGATTGAATCTACTAGAAGGGTATTTTTCTATCCATAACTTTTCGAATAGAGAAAAGATTACTTTTGCGCTCCTCAAAGTCATTCCCCACGTCAAAGATTGGTGGGAAAATTTCTGTGAGAAAAAGGAAATAGAGGAACCCTCACTATTTATAGTCACAGCCACCTGAGATTCCTTTAGGGATGTTATTAAGGAGAAATACTACCCTGTCGGAAGTTATGTTGACTTATATACCAAATGGACCACACTACGGTAAGAAAGAGACCAAGCAGTGCCATATTTCATGAATATCTTTCATACCTTGCACACCAAGCTGGGTATCAAAGATTCGAAGCGACATCTGGTGCTCAAGTACCGTGGCACTCTACATAGATACATCCAGACCAAAATGGAATTTTTGGACATCTCATCATTGTGCGCGGCCTACCGATATGCCGTCAAAATTGAATAGAAGCTCAAACAAAAGACGTGACAATTTGGGCCTGGGAACCCCTCACAACAAAAGCTAAGAAAGGGCAACCCCAACCCACAAAACAAAGGATAAAGCAAAGATGGATAGTATCAAGACAACCAGTCCAAGCCACAAGAAAAGAAGGACACCGGAAAGACAAAGAAATATACCAGGAAGTGGTGCAACTTCCATAAGAGCCATTGGAATAACATTGTTGACTGTTGCTCAAAGCAGTCATTGGTGGCCAAAGTGAAATCCTTTGAATCAGATGCGGGTTCAAACTTTGAGCCAGAACTAAAAAGGGGAAGACAGATCATTGATAAGGAACCCAGTGCCACTGTTGCTACCACCAAGCTCCAGCCTAGTGAACCAGACGAGCCAGAAGAAGGAGAATGCCTCTTCCATTCACAGATGTGAGTAAAAGGCACCCCGTTGCACTTCATCATGGATAGTGGTAGCCAGAAGAACATCATCTCAACAGAGGTCATCAAGCGGTTGGCCCTGCCGACAACACCGCACCCACAACCCTACACCATTGGATGGCTCCGCCAAGGAAGCGATCGTCGTGTCAGCCAACAGTGATGACTTTCATATGACATCAATTCCTTCAAAGACGAGGTATTGTGTGATGTTGCTCCTCTCGAAGTTTGTGATGTTCTTTTGGGCCAACCTTATTTATGGAAACGTCATGTTGTGTATGAGTCTAGGCCTCGTAGTGTTATTATTACTTTGAAAAGGAAATTGTACAGGATACCCGAGGCAGTCCCACCTAGTGCTATTTCCTTGATCTCTGCTAAGCAATGCAGGAAGGTCATCTCTTAGATGGGGAAGTTTGTCTTCTTTGTGATTCTCTCTCAGAATAAGAGAAATATCATAGCCACATCCAGGGTCTCTGCGGACAACCTCTCCACACAGTAGAAGCAAGTAGATAAGGTCGTGGAAGAATACTCAGATATCTTCTCCTCACCTGTCGGGGTACCTCTGCACTGCCAGGTCAAGCACCCCATCGATCTGACACCAATGCACCACTGCCCAATGGGACAATCTATCGTCGCTCTCTGTTAGAGAATGAGGATATCAAGTGACAGATCCAAGAACTGCTCCACAAGGGGCACATCCATCCCATCTCATCACCTTGCGGGAGCCCAATCATGTTGGTATAGAAGAAAGATGGAACCTGGTGACTCTGCATTGATTACCAGGATCTGAATAAAATCACATTCAGAAACAGGTACCCGATTCCCTGAATCGAAAACCTCCTTGATCAACTCACGGGGGCCAAATACTTCAGTAAGATTAATCTAAAGTATGGCTACCACCAGGTCCCGATAGAATAGACAGATGTATGTAAAACCACCTTTAATTCAAAGGAAGGCCTTTTTAAATGGTTGGTCATGCCCTTTGGTTTGACAAATTCTCCAGCCACTTTCATGAGGATGATGGACGATATTCTACGACCATTCACCAATAATTTTTTAGTGGTGTATTTGGATGACATTCTCATTTACAGCAAGACTTGGGTCAAACATTTGCAGCATATTCAACAGGTTCTGCACACCCTACGGTAGCACAAGCTATAAGCCAACTTGGAAAAATGCTTCTTTGACATGGACAGGGTCCATTACCTGGACTACATAATTGATCAGCATGGCGTACATGTGGATCCATCCAAGATCCAAGTCATTCGTGACTGGCCAGCCCCAACCACACTCTCTGAGATTCAGAGCTTCTTGGGCCTTTCCAATTTCTACCACAGGTTCGTGTTGGGATTCTCCCATATTGCATGGGCCCTTAGCCAAATAACTAGGGGTGGTGGTAAGGAAAACTTTGTGTGGGGCCAGTCCCAAAAACAAGCATTCAACGATTTGAAGCAGAGCTTGTGCTCATCCCCAGTACTTTCACTACCAGACCCACAACAACCCTTTGAGATCGAGACAAATGCTTTAGACTATCCGGTGGGCGTCGTTCTCACTCAGCACGGCCACCCCGTGTCCTATCATAGTGAGACACTATCAGATGTTGTCTATAAGTACCCTACTTACGACAAAGAAATGTACTCCACTGTGCAAGCCTGCCACCAATGGAGACATTACATTCTTGGGAAGGAGACAATCATCCACACTAATCATAAGCCACTGCAGTTCATGTAGACACAAGGGAAATTGCAGAATGATCACCATCAAAAGTGGTCCACATACTTGCAACAATTCCACCTCAACATCAAGAATAAAACAGGAAGCACCAATCGTGTCGTTGATTTCCTTAGTAGACCACCAGTCGTGACACTCACCACGGTGCTAGACTCTTGCAGCCATGAGACCTATGGATGGCCCCAACTCTATGAGATAGACCCAGACTTCGCCACCACCTACCAAATGTTGGGTGCAAATGCAATTGTCGATAATTTCCATCTTTAGGATGGGTTGTTGTGTCGTCTGGGCCATATCTGTGTTCCATAAAGTGAGCGAGCGAAGATGATCTGGGAATCCCACTACAGTCGGGTGGCAGGACACTTCAATGTCGAAAAGACAGTGGCGATTCTACAAAAACATTTCTACTGTCCGAAACTTTGACAGGAGGTCAACATGTATATCAGGTTCTGCACTACCTACGCTATTTCCAAACCGGCCACTAAGAAACAGGGCATGTATACCCCTCTTCCTACTCCTGAAAAGCCATGGGAATCCATCTCAATCGACTGCATGTTGAGCCTCTCGTCCACCAAGCAGGGAAATGATTGTGTTTTTGTGGTTGTTGATCGCTTTTCTAAGATGGTGATTCTTGTTGCCTGCAAGAAGAAAATCATAGCAGAGGCCACTACCAAGATCTTCTTTGAACGAGTCTGGGTACATTTTGGAATCCCACAAACCATTTTCTCAGATCGGGACAGTATATTTCTCAACACATTCTGGTCGAGCCTTTGGTCACTACTGGACACCAAGCTCACCAAATCCACGGCCTTCCACCCCTAGACAGATGGCCAAACTGAGGTCGTAAATCGATTATTGTGCATATCCTTCACATGTATAATTCAAAGCACCGTCGCACATGGGATGATAGCCTTCCCTATGCCCAACATAGCT
The DNA here is from genome assembly GCA_009831015.1 of Picea engelmannii. Lineage (NCBI taxonomy): Eukaryota > Viridiplantae > Streptophyta > Pinopsida > Pinales > Pinaceae > Picea > Picea engelmannii. The sequence continues at coordinate 60,372 of ML827784.1, read as the reverse complement.
ACAATCGAGCCATGCATAGTTCAACCAGCCACAACCCCTTTCAGGTGGGGTTTGGATTTCAACCATTGGGTTCCAGAGATGTTGCACTTCCCCTTGCAGTCACCTTGACCAACTCATCTCCTACTCCAACTAAAGCTGACAAAGACACCCAGTTCATTGATCGGATCCAACACATCCACCAACAGGTTTAGGATATCCTACAGAAGTCCAATGACAAGTACAAGTAGCACCATGATCAACATCGGGTGCCACATAAGTTTCAGGTGGGCGACAAAGTTTGGTTGCACTTGCAGAAAGAACGCCTTACAAGACCCCATCAGAAGCTTTGCCCACTCTGTTATGGGTCGTACACCATCACCAAGGCCTTCGGGGATAATTCTTTTGAGATCAACATTCCTCCTTTCCTTGGCCTGCACCCAATGTTCAACGTGGATCTCCTTCGCCCTTGTTTCCCACCATTATTGGACACCTCAGATGTAGAAGAGCAGTTGACACCAACAGAGCTCAACCCTGACTGCATACAAAAGGAATCCAACGATCATATTGTGGACACATAGATTAAGGGAACTCGACAGCAAAGGATCGAGCTTTATCGAGTCGTCAAAGAAGGGAAGCTCCTGCACCAAGGCAAGTGGCTCACCCGGGGCCAAATTTAGCAGAAATTTTTTCATCTGATGGGGGAACTCAACGCAATGGATACCATTTCTTCCTAAGGAGAGAGGATTGATCCATGTGGATATCGGTGGCCACCCACCTCTTCCAACTGGATCAAAACAGTTTTCTAACAATTTTGGCAATTTACTATTTTTAGTAGTTTTAACTTCTGGGGCCATTTTGAGGGCCTAAATGAAGGTTTTTCAGGATCGAGATTCTCTTTGATAGCCAAAGGAATGATTGAACCCCCAAAATGAATCTCCTCGATGATACCTTTCCAATGGGCTATCATACATCTAAAGCGTAGATTGTATGCAAAAGTTACGACCCCAGGAAGTTGATGTACTAACTTACCCAAACGGGGCCCACATGACTTTTGGCGCTTCATCTCCTAGGGTTAGGTTTTTGGATGTCTAGGGTTTTTTTCATTCTTGTTTATTGTAAAACAGTGTTCATAGCCTCATTGCAATCATCTTCTTGTGAATGAACGCAACTGCCACATCTCTTCTCAAAGATAAGCTGCCACCATTCCAACAAGCTTGTTTCCGCTGCATTTTATAGTTTCAACTTATTTCCTTATTGAATAGAAAACCAGTTTTATTGTATCTCTGTTATTTTGTGTTAAGAACCTGTTAATAATCTATATTCATTTCATTCTACTCATAAAATATGGACCAGATAACCTTCCTGCACCTTCTCCAGATCTAACAGTCAAAAAAGGTTTCCTTTCCTTCCAACGGATCTTACAGCCCACATACTTCTGCAACCCAATACCACTTTTGTCGTGGTTTTATGACACTGCTACTCCTCTTGAGCTTCTTAACACAACCAAGGTAAATTCTTGGCACTCAGGGAGGTTATGAGGTCCGAAATTAGTCCTCCAGACACAATTTCCTCTTGAAACCTTGGTCCAAAGACCATTTATCTAGCCCATCCCGACTCAGTGCGGAAAACTTGCTCTGAACTTGAATTTTTATATTTCGACAACAATTATTTTATGAAACTCTTGCTTTGATTTCCATCAACATGGCCCATCCAAGCTCAGTGTTGAAACCATGGCTCTGATACCATATTGTAATGTCCTTGGCCATCACCCTCACCATAAGGCAACGCTACTATACGGAAACATTCTCATATATATATACACATGAATTAAATCCATTTTAACACATTTAATGAAACTTAACCATCAATACAGAGCAATCACAATATTAATTCTAAGATACAGAATTAACTGGATTAATAATAATTCATTAATGCAATGGAACACATGATAATATTACAAGCATCAAATACATGCATTTTAACTAAAATTAAACACATGATGATTCTTATCTTTGATACTATAGTAACTCCACCAACCATGTGCAAACCTTCCAAGAACCTCCCAGCCTTAGACCACGTTTCTCATCACGCTCAACAGTGGGTCACCCTCGAGCTGGGACTAAGCTCCACCCTAGGGAAAGGGAATCCTATACTAGGTTAAGGTTACAGGAAAATTGCAAAGAGCAACCGGAAGGATTCTCTCCAGGAAACTTCTTACGCTCACTACTCATGGACTCTCGTTCCCCACATGCCTATTCCACCCGGGAGTATGCACCTTCACAAGCACTGTTCATTGGTGCTTCACCTTCCTCTCTGGGTCTCAGCAACAGACCGGATCAGGAAGTCTCAGAGCTCCGTAACTGGTGTTGGACTCTCTCTGGGAGAAAACCACTTCCCAGCAGACTCTCTCACCTGGAGAGAGTTGGTCACAGGACTTACAACCACCCTCTTCTTCCATGGGCCTGATAACCCAGTTCTTCAACTAGCTTCCACTTAAATCTCGCAAGGTGAGGATAACAACAACATGTCAACACTACTCAGGAAAACAAAAGGGACAGTGACCCAAGAATGGTTCAGGTACAAACTTGGCTCTACAGGGAATATAAGCTACTTCACAGGAGACACGGCTAAGTCCATTGGTTTGCCACTGGTTCTCAGGGTGTGTGACCAGGAATTAACGCCGAGGTCGACTGTCGATTCACACGGTTCAAACAGAGGAAGTTTCCCACTTCTCAGGAAAACATCACCCATTTCTCCTTTCGAAGTTGCTTATGGGTATCCAAAGATCAGACACAAAGGATGACGAAATGAGGAGCGAACCCCCTCCATGGCTGACTTTTGTAGCTTTAACTACATGCACCCAGGTCAACACCTATCTTCCTGGAGCTGCATGCACTCCATTTTGCATACGTTCCTTTCCAGGAACTTAGGAAAACACTCAACAATTGTCCACCTTATCCTTTTTAGGAAATAATAATAAATTATTATCCCCTCTAGAGGTAATCCCCCTAGCTCAGTCCCTAGGCTCAACACTTAGCCTCTCTTTCTAACCTTTCATACCCCTTTCCCTTACCCACCCTATGGAAGCTTAGTCCCCCATCACTCTTTCTTCGTGGTAGGTTTGCACACAACGATGTTTATATTTTTATTAATGTTCTTCATAATTACATATACAAAAACAGGCTCCTAGCCTTTAACACTTAGGCTCTCCAACCTAATAAACACATAAGCCCACTAGCTTATCAACACTCAACTCACCAGCCTACAAAACATGTTTACAATTCATAATTTACAACAGGGATTGTCCTTGGGGATATTACTGCATGAAACATAGGCATGATAAGAATTTCACACCATTGTTCTTTCAGTTAGGAGATCATGTATGGCTCTTGCTAGACAAGTACCAATTCAAACACCAACATCATTTGCAATGTGATTTCCCTCATTTGATAGAGGAAGAAGCAACACTTCCATATCAAAACAGGGAGGAATTGGGCCACCAGGAAGTGCAACCCACTTCCTTGGCCACTTAGGATGAGAGGGCGCTCCTTAAATAGTATTGTAGTTAGTTTCATATATTTCTAGTGTAGACAGTAGTTCGCTTCAACACTTTCCACTGCAAGCATTTAGTGTGCTTTTAGCAATTATTGTTGTAAACATTTAGTTAGTTGTTGCAAATTCTATTGTAATCAACTAATAACGAGAAGGAAAAAGTCTCCTTGATTATAGAAGGCACTCCTCTCTCACTCAAGAAGATGTGATGGTTATTTTATGTTTTAATTCTTCTTCTCCATTTTCGTTTATATTCTATTTTCTCTGCTTTGCACTATCTAATTTATGTGTATTTTTAGTTTTATGTGTATTTTTCATATCTAAACTGCAGATCAACTTTTTCATGTAGACTTCTCATATCCTTGATGGAGCCTTGACCAAATAGCACGATACCATCCATAAAAAGTGAATGTGAAATAACTATTGGATCTAATAAATTTATCCCTTTCAACCTTCTTGCATCTTTAATTAACATGCTTAAACCTTTAGCCCCTAATAAGAATAAAAATGGAGACAAGGGATATCCTTTCCTAAGGCCCCTTTAGTCATCAAAAACCCAAAAGGAAATCCATTTATAAGCACTGCATATGACACTAATGACCAACAACCCATAATCCAATTAATGGTCTACAAATTCATTCTATCTAAAGAAACAACAACCTGAAATATAACCAATTTACCTTAGCATGAGCTTTTTCCAAGTCAATTTTAATAATGACTGCTAAAATTTGTTTTACCTTCATTGAGGGCATTTCTTCTTGTGTTGTTCACATAATGTTATGGAATTTCCTATAGAAAAGAAAGTCAAACTTTTCATATGAAATTACACTAAATAGAATCCCTTTAAGCATGTTATTAATAACTTTTGAGATAGTTTATAAATGTTGGATCAATTTTAGACCAAGGTCCACATCGATGTCCAACAAAGAGGGTCCATTGTGGTGTAAGTTGACATTTTCAATCCCCATGAAAAATAATGCCTCACCCAAAATGATATACCTAGAGCCTAGACTAAAGCTTGTACAAGGTTCACATAGTATTGTTGTCTCCATTGGCACCCAACCCATTACCCATACTTCCACCTTAACTAGTATGTAATAAGTTATTCATCAAATTGCAACCCATATCAATATATTCATTAACCAATATACCAACACAACCAATATCACCATATTTCCTAAGAGCACAACATAGATTCAATTATATTATATTTAATCATCAACACCAATAATGAATAACAATATAATATATCATCATCATATAAAATACAAAAAAAAATAGAAAACATTAAGAGGGGGGTTCATTCCACTAACATTCAGTATGAACCAATGCATCTCTCGTTCATTGGTGAGGACTACAACCATATACAATGTTTTATAGACGACATAACTAATATGACCACTAAAACCACTTAAAATAGTTGCAACCTCATGACAACAACAACATTCAACAGTGCACAACAACCCAACAACGGAGACCTCACTAATCTCGAAAACTGTTAGAATATTTAGACACTTAGGAGTTAGTTAAGATCTACTTGGTCTATTATGTCGTTAGGTAAAAGTGTGTTTCTTTAGTATGCATTAGTATGCATTTGTAGTTAGG
>ML827784.1:36970-49936 GCA_009831015.1 Picea engelmannii | reverse complement strand
TTCAATCCTATCCCAAGTTGTTCTTAAGGGGGGATGTTAGGATATTTAGACACTTAGGAGTTAGTTAAGATCTACTTGGTCTATTATGTCGTTAGGTAAAAGTGTGTTTCTTTAGTATGCATTAGTATGCATTTGTAGTTAGGCAATCTGACGGTCACGATATGTTCCCGACATAGAGTGATCCGACGGTTCATACTCTCCTCAATCTTAACGGCCATTGATTCGTGGCTTAACACCCGATTGGTCCATGATCTCTATTTAAAGAGCATGGAGGGTCAGTTGCTGATGATCGATTGTGAGAAACTCTCTTGTAAAATCTCTCTGTAATCTTTTTCTTTGCATTAATAAACTGCCCCAAGTGGCCGTGTTGGCTGGGGCCGTGGATGTTTCCCCGTAGGGGTTTTACCATGTGAAAAAATCGGTGTGTTGATCTTTGATCTGGTTATGTGAGTGGTTACTGAAGGTGTTCATCCTCTGTTGGAATACCTGTGTTGTTGAACAAAAACATAATCAACTGAGAGCCAACAAAATAACCAAAAACCAACCTACCCATAGGGATAGTTATTTACATTATATAGTGTTGTGCCTAAAGGTGGGAACACACAAATCATGTAGAGTCATTATCCTTCTTCTAGTCTTGACTTGATGGATCCATTTGTGAAACATGTACTTTTAGGAAGTATTTATGGGTTAAGCTTTTGTTAATAAATTTCAATACCATTACATTCACACACATTCTTAGAAGTCATAATCAATTTGTAGATAACATTGCAAATAAAATTTCGGATTGGCACTTATCACATTAAAATATTTACACATAATAAAGTAAATAGATCCCCACATAGAATTTATCATCAATAGATAACCATAATGCATGATGCATGTAAAATGCACATGAACATCCACATGTTTATCATCATGGAAAGACACATAGACATTAGGAGCCACACACACACACACACACATATATATATATATATATATATATATATATATATTCTAGAAAATGGAGTGTACATCCATGTAGTTTTTCTCATGTAAAATACACATGAACATCCACATGTTTATCATCATGGAAAGACACATAGACATTAGGAGCCATATATATATATATATATATATATATATATATATATATATATTAGAAAATGGAGTGTACATCCATGTAGTTTTCCTCCATCAAAACACAAAGAGAAACCATAGGTTACTCTATATAAAATGTGGGCATCACCTATATAACATCAAATAAGCCATCACTATGGTAGGACAGGGGGCCCTAGTTGAAGAACATCACCAAATTTTCCAACATGAGTTATACCCTAAGCTTGAGTGGTGACACTAGCCACTACGACCCTCCTCATAATGGAGTACCACTGTTTCAACATCCTAATATAGGCATCGATGACATTGTCTCTAAGGTTATGATAGTCCTCCTCTATAACCCTACATTGCATAAGATCCAACCCCAATTGTAGTTTCACCATTTACACCCACTCAACATTCACACAAGAGTCCCATTCCAATCATTGTGGTGTTGGGCCTACCTCATCATCATGGTGAACATATCAATGCCATATTTTTTTTGCTCCACCATGATGCCCAACTGGTCACGTGTCTGCACACAAACATAATCTAGTATTAGTGTCATATACACATAAAATCCAAAGAAAGAAAACCATAATTAATCAACTATGTTAGTATATTAAATCAAAATCATAAATACTCACCTATCTATCCCCATGCATCCTCTTAGAGAGCTAGTAGATTTGGATTTTTCTGAAATTACATTCCACCATACAAGAGCTCAAAGATCACTAGGTGATTTTTCTACCACCAAGAAAAAATCCCAGGTGTGAAGTAGTGACCTACCTTGTTTCCACCCATGAAGGACATCAAATCACCCTAGAAACGCATTAGTATCTCACACCAACCTCTATCTTGGATCACATACTATTATGCAGGGAGGGATGGTACCCACTCATAGAAAAAATAACATAGGAGAGATCCAAAGTTGAACTCCCCCTTGTCACATTGGAAGTACTAGGTTAATTGTTCAAGTAGGGTTACTCATATAATGGAATCCCACACAAATAAATTGATAACTACTTCCTCCTCAACCAATATCATCTGATCCCCCAACACTCATTGGATGCCTAGTAAAACTAAAATACTCATCACCATCAACACAATTTCCCTCATCTTTAGGGACTAGATCTCAACAATCTCTATGGCACTATCTATCTTGGCCCTAGGGAAAGTGTAGTGTTTCATGACCAGCTAGTCCACGTTTTTACACCACAAAGTGAGGGTGAATATAACCTATGACTCCACTAATCGACAATCCAGTCAAGAAATAAATATCAATAAGGTTCATCTCCATATGCTAACCCCACACAAAAAATGGCCCTCATTATGGCACCACATATGAATAATCTCCCTCATGATCCCTTTATTCGAGTGTAGAAAAGGGCACTCAAAATATTTGAGTAGACCCTTTCCAATGATTTTTTCTCACACAACATCATCCATAGCCACCTATTGGAAAAGATCCTTGTAGTCCTACTCGCACTAGCTAACTTGAGCATATATGAAAAACCCTATCAAGAACAAATGGAATTTTTTTTTTTATAAACACCATTTTTATGGTAAACCTTGTGTGGCTCTTGCATGACATATATGCACATCTATATGCTCTACTCATGCATTCCAACATCATAGCCACCATTTGAAAATCCACATGGGTAATCCATGTGCACATACCATAAACCTTCCATGATAGGCATGGTCACCTTGAAAAGTGGCATATGGTAAATCCACACACAGATGCCATATATATTCTTTGATAGTAGCACACTCACCTCCCAAAACTACATGCCAGAATTCCATGAACATTTGAAAGTATAGTGTGACACTATTGATATTGTATGTGGGTCAAACCCATGATCAAATTGCACTAGTGTTTCTCTGATGTCCTATGTCATTTCATGGCTATCAAAGGAACAATTGTGAATTTTTCATGGTCATTCCCTCGATAGTGGCATGGCCTAGTAGAAAACATAATAGACTTTTATACAAATTTTATGAGCCCTAGAACATAAAATAGAATGGATCAAAAGCTCTGAAAGCTCTAGGGTACAAACAAAATATGGAAAGAGACAAGTACAACTGATTTTTGAAATGATGATTCCCACCCTATTTATAAGGGAAACCTTAAAATTCTCGTGGTTTGTATGGGATCTTAGAATCTCAGTTTTCTTATTATTTCAACCATTGGGATCTTTCTCTCATACTCTTTCATCTGGTAAGCCCCATCTTGTAAGTTCAAAAATTTCACTTGAATTTTATTTTCAACACCAAGTTTTTCCAATAGGTATGGGAGCTCATGAACTCCATTTTTTACACCATTTGTGTTGTTTTATTTGTTTTGTTAAATACCTTTATGCTCTGTGTTTGGTTTCATGTATATAGGTGTTTTATTAGGAACCAAACTTTTTTCCAATCGCATTCAAGGTCCATTGCCACCCTTTTAGGTATACATATTCAAGTTGGTATTTAGAAATCAAATCCCCTTTGCACATGTTGCATTTTCCACTTTGGTATCCCGTTTGGATGTACCTTTCAATCCCCCCCCACCCCCTCGCTCGATAACCAACTTCACCCAGTTCAAACACATTTAGTGTTTGTTGGTTGGTATCACTCCACCTTCATGGGATGCCTTGGTTTAATAACCCATTACATAATGACATCCATGCTATTTTCTCCCTCTTTATGATCAAGAGTTCCTATAGTCTGCATTCTAGAGAAAATTCCTCATACTTTTTTCTCATCACTATGTTGATCCACACCCCCAGACTCCTAAATGGTTTATTATGCTAATTCTTCATCATATTGTTTCCCTATTTTCTCACTGTGGTAGGGAAGGAGGCCCTAGTTGAACAACAACACCAACTTTGCCAGCACGATTTCTACCCTAATCTCGAGTGGCAACACTAGCCACTACAACCCTCCTCATAATGGAGTACCACTCTTTTAGGATCCTAATATGGGCATCAATGACCTTGTCTCTAAGGTTATGATAATCCTCCTCTATAACCCTACATTGCACCAAATCCAACCCCAACTATAGGTTCACCATTTCCACCTACTCAACATTCACGCAAGGGTCCCATTCCAATAATTGTGGTGTTGGACCTACCTCGTCATCATGGTGAACATATCAATGCCATATTGTTATTTCTCCACCACGAGGCCCAACTGGTCTCTTGTCTACACACAAACATAATCTAGTATTAGTGTCATATACACATAAAATCCAAAGAAATAAAATCATAGTTAATCAACTATGTTAGTATATTACATCAAAATCATAAATACTCACCTATTTATCCCCACACATCCCCTAGGAGAGCTGGCAGATTTGGATTTTTCTGAAACTCCATTCCAACATACAAGAGCTCAAATATCACTAGGCGATGTTGCTACCACAAAGAAAAAAACCCAAGTGTGAAGTAGTGACCTACCTTGCCTCCACCCATGTAGGCCATCAAATCACCCTTGAAACACATTCGTAGCTCACACTAACCTCTATATTGAATCACATATTATGCAGGGAGGGATGGTACCAACTCATAGAAAAAACATCATAGGAAATATCCAATGGTGATCTCCCCATGGTCGCATTGGAATGAATAGGTTAATTGTTCAAGTAGGGTTACTCATATCAGGGAATCCCACACAAATAACTTGATAACTACTTCCTCCTCAACCATTATTATTCAATCCCCTGACACTCCTTGGGTGCCCAATAAAACTAGAATACTCATAACCATCACAACAAATTCCCTCATCTTTAGGGACTAGATCTCAACAATCTATATGGCACTATCTATCTTGGCTCTAGGGCTAGTGTAGTGTTTCATGTCCAACTAGTCCACATTGTTTACACCCCAAAGTGAGGGTGAATATAAACTATGACTCCACTAATCGAGATTCCAGTCAAGAAATAAATATCAATAAGTTTCAACTCCATATGCTAACCCCATACATCAAAATGTCCCTCATCAAGGAACCACATATGAATAACCTCCCTCATGATCCCTTTATTGGAGTGTAGCAAACGACACTCAAAATATTTAAGTAGACTCTATCCAATGAGCTTTTCTCACACAAAATCATCCATATCCACCTATCAATAGAGGCCCCTATAGTCCTACTTGCACTAGCTAACTTGAGCATCTTTGAAAAACCCTATCAAGAACAAAAGGAATTTTTTTTATCAATATTGCATGTTTTCATCACTGTCACACCATTCATACAATTGTTTTACAAACAGTTATTGGAATTTTTCATGCAAGGAAGTCAACAAGGTTTCCACACCATTTTTGTGGGAAACCTTGTGTGGCTCTTACATTACATATGTGCATAACTATATTCTCTACTCATGCATGCCAGCATCATAGCCACCATTTGAAAATCCATATGGGTAATCCATTTTCACATACCATAAACTTGCCATGATAGTGGCGTGGTCATCTTGAAAAATGGCATGTGGGAAATCCACACACAAATGCCATATATATTCTTTGATAGTAGCACACTCACCTCCCAAAAATACATGCCAGGATTCCATGAACATTTGCAAGTCTATTGTGACACTATTGCTATTGTATGTGGGTCAAACCCATGATCAAATTGCACTAGTGTTTCTCTGATGTCCTATGTCATTGTGTGACTATCAAAGGAAAAATTGTGACTATTTCATGGTCGTTCCCTCGATAGTGGCATGACCTAATAGAAACCATAGCATACTTTCATATAGATTTTACGATCCCTAAAACATAAAATAGAATGGATCAAAATCTCTGAAAGATCTAGGCATAAACAAAATATGGAAAGAGACAAGTACAACTAATTTTTGAAATCATGGTTCCCACACTATTTTTAGGGGTCAACCTCAAAATTATATTGGTTTGTATGGGATCTTAGAATCTCGGTTTTGTTTATGATTTCAACCGTTGGGATCCTTCTCTCATCCTCTTTTATCTGGTAATCCCCATGTTGTAAGTTCAAAATGTTCACATGGATGTTATTTTTCACACCAAGTTTTTCCAATAGGTATGGGAGCTCATGAACTCCATTTTTAACACCATTTGTGTTGTTGGATTTGTTTTGTTAATTACTTTTACACCTTGTGTTTGGTTTCATGTATATAGGTGTTTTATTGGGAACCAATATTTTTTCCAAATGCATTCAAGGTCCATTGCCACCCTTTTAGGTATACATCTTCAATTTGGAATTTAGACATCATATCCACTTTGCATATGTTTCATTTTCCACTTTGGTATCCCCTTTGGATTTACCTTTCAATCCCCCCCCTCGCTCAACAAGCAACTTCACTCAGTTTAGACACATTTAGTTTTTGTTGGTTGGTAACACTCCACCTTTATGAGATGCCTTGGTTTATTAACCCATTTCATAATGACATCCATGTTTCTTTGTCCATATTTATGATCAAGAGTCCCTATAGTCTGCATTCTAGAGAAAATTCCTCCTACTTCCTTCTCATCACTATGTTGATCCACACCCCCACACTCCTAAATGGTTTACAATATTTATGGTTTATTATGCTAATGCTTCATCACATTGTTTCCCTATTGTCTCACCCATGACTCGTATAAATTTTTCATTTTGAACTTCCATTCATCATCCCACCAAGGCGACCAACCATTGGGGCCTAACCCCTATTCTCTTCCATCTATCATTATTCTTTCCACACATGCAGGGTGAAGTTGCATGATAATATTTTTGGGTCACCCATCTCTTTGTTTGTAATGTATCCACATTTTTTATTCATTTTTATAACAATAGAATACAAAAACACCCATCAAAATTCAAAAAACCAAAACAAGAGTAACATCAAGACTGACATTATTTCGTCTTCCAACATCATCTATTTTAATTGTAGTAGTTTGTGGCGCCCTTGGTCATAGAATTTTCACTAAGTTAATCATGTATACACCAATTCTAGTTGGCTACAACATCTTCTATATCCCAATATCTATCACCATGATTTCCCAAAGTTGCCTTCACCAACTAGTTATCTTATCATTCTAAGACATGATCCTAGTCATCCCCTAAATAGTTTTGTGTTCACATGATCCTTAGTCCTCATTTTTCATTTAAGTATTCACTATACACCTTTTCATAACTCAACACAAGGTCATGTTATGTCAAATTGATTACCATTATTACCCATGTTAATGGTCATTTGTGCTTCACTCAAGCGAAGTCATAAGTCTCATACTCATTAGACAAATCTCGTTTATCCTTTTCAAAGTCCTAATATGTTTAAATTAGTTACTTGTTCATTCTTATAATTTTGAGAGACCCTTTCATCCCTCACTCAGACACACTCACGTCCATATACATCAACTCATTTTATGCTAGGAATGCTTAGGGAGGTTTTGCATATCTTGATGTTGGGTTTTTATATTCTTTGCAGTGAAATTCTAGTCGAGCTGAATCGAATGAGAATCGATTTTGAAGGTCAAGGTGGTTCGACCGGGTAACTACGAAGTTGAAGAAATCGACAACAAGTCGAAGGTCGAGGTGGTTCAACCGGGTAAAGATGAAGTCGAATACATTGAGAATAAGTTGAAGGTTGAGGTGATTCGATCGGGTAAATTCAAAGAGTTAAATCGACAAAAGGTCAATAGGTAAGCGTGTGGAAATCGAATGAAGACCAAATGAAGGCCGAATGGTAGTCGACTAGTAATCCAACTTGGTAGTCGATTGTAACAAAATCCTGAGATTCATGGGATTTGTAGCCAATGATCTACGTGGGATTTGTAACCATTTTGGGCACCTTTTCTTTAGGATTTTTCCTACTGTAAATCCTATAAAGAAGGTGTGTTGTAATGATGTAAAAGCTAATATTTAGATGAAATCATAGAGGTTGTTGGTCATGTAGATGTAAGTCGAATTCGCTACAGGGTTGTTCTTGTGTAAGAAAGAGGGTATGATGTCAATCATGTCTTAGGTGTGGACCAAGGTTAGACATGTAACCTTTTATTTTGAAGAATAAGACAACAAGAGAGAAGGATGCTCAAGGAATGTTGGTTTTCCCAGTTTGGGTTTCCAGGGTAAAATCTCTATGTATTGTGTGGTTTCTTTGTCATTTACTTTCTTGATTAAATATTTATTCCTCTCTTCTGCTAGGTTTAGAATGGAAGTGTTCTTCATTTCCTAACATGTGGTATCAAAGATTGGTTTAAAACCTTGGATCCAAGCTAAACCCTAGGTTTAGTAAGAGTCGTAAATAAACAATCTTTAAATATTGTGTTAAAGAATGGTGAGCAACTCGAGAATAGAGATCAAAAAATTTAATGACCAAATTTTGAGCTTTGGAAGCTTAAAATTGAAGATCTCCTTATAGATCGAGAACAATGGACAATAGTTTGTCTAGGTAGCATGCCGATAGGTATATCGATGGAAGAATGGGATAAACTAGAGAGAAGAGCAAGGAGTACGATTCGACTTTGTCTTGCATATTCAGTACTGTTGAATGTCTCAAGTGAAGATTCAGCCAAGAAACTGTGGGACAAGTTGGGGATCTTATCCAGTCGAAATCTATGGTAAATAAGTTGTTTCTCATAAATAAATTTTATCATCTAAGGATGAGTGATGGTAGTTCGGTGACTGATCATTTAAATGTGTTTCATACCATTATAAGCCAATTATCTTCTATGTATATTAAAATCACCGAGGAGGAGAAATGTATTAGCCTATTATGTTATTTTACAGACTCCTGGGATAGCTTAGTCGTGTCTATAGGGATTAATATAACCACATTAGTGCTAGAAGATGTGGTTGCATATATACTGTTAGAATAAATGAGAAGGAAGAACATGGAAGAATCGACCAAATATGCTTTAGTGGTGAGAGGTCGACTGGTTGAAAAAGATAAAGGCAAATTTTCTGATAGAAAGTCTAAGTCAAAGGGTAGATATAAATACCCTATTCAGTCAACAAAAAGATGTTGGAAATGTGGTAAAGTTGGGCATTACAAAAGAGACTACAAGTTGAAGGAAATGGAATTTAGTATAGGATCTGAAAAGAGCAGTCGAATGAGAGAAAGATGACTCTAGATAAGGGAGGCAATGTGTATCTGGCGTCGAGCATTACAAAATCAGATAAATATGTTTGGTTAATCGACTCAAGATCATCCTATCATATGAAAACAAATAGAGAATGGTTATGTGAATATCAACAATATGAAGGAGGAGATGTGTTCTCGGGGGATGACTCGACAACCAAAATTGTCGGACGGGGAAGAGCTCGATTGATACTGAAGGATGGGAGGAGTAGAACCCTTCTAGGTGTGCTACACATTCTAGGTTTGACAAGAAACCTGATATTTGTTAGCAATATGAGTGATGCAGGGGTGCACACTCTATTTCATAAGGATTCATGCAAGATGGTTAGAGGTTTGATGGTCTTAATAAAAGGAGTTCGGATTGGAACCCTATACAAGTTACTAGGGAATGTCAACTTGACTGGATGCAACAACCTCATTGTTCCTGAAGTCGACTAGACTTCAACTCGACTCGACTTGACTCAGGATGATTCGATTCAAATTGACTCGACAAGTCATCATAAATTCAACCCGACCATGCTATGTCACGAGAGGATGGGACACATAGGAGAAAAATAACTTCGAGCTATGTGTAACAAAGGTATGGTCGAAGACTTTCCTACATGTAATTTAGAAGTCAACTTTTGTGAACATTGTGTATATGGAAAACAAAGTCAGGTGAGGTTCCCATCTGGAGCAAAAAGGGAAAATGGGATTCTAGAGTTGGTTCATAGTGATGTGTTTGGCCCTATTTTAGTTCCTTTACTTGGTGGATCCTTGTATTATGTCTCCTTCATAGATGATTTTTCAAGGAAGACATGGATATATTTCCTAAGGAAGAAATCATAGGTTTTTGAGAAATTCAAAGAGTTTAAATATTTTGTAGAAAACCAGACAGATAAGAAGATCAAGGTGTTGAGGACTGAAAACGATGGTGAATTCTGTGGAAAATAATTTGATTAGTTCTGCAAGCAGTGTGGCATAGCACACCAAAATACCATGCCATATACCCCACAAAAAAATGGATTTACTGAGAGGATGAACAAAACATTGATGAATAAGGAAAGGAGCATGCTCAGTGGTGTTGGGCTCGCACAAGAATTCTGGATGGAGGAAGTCGACACTACAAAATACCTATTGAATATATCTCCTTTGTCGGCGCTAGTTGACAGGACTCCACATGAGGTATGGTTGGGTAAGAATCCTTTGGTTTCAGATCTCAAAGTATTTGGTTGTGATGCATTTGTGCATGTTCCAAAGGAAAAGATCAGGAAGATGGACAAGAAGGAAGTCAAGTGTATTTTAATTAGATACAAATAAGGAATGAAAGGATATACGATTTGGGATCCTACATCAAGGAAAATAGTGTACAGTCAAGATGTGGTATTTAGATACTTCGAAAGTAAGTCCGAGCCTAAAGAAATTTTTCAAACTAAGAATAATCCAGAGAAGGTGCGGTTTGAACTAAGGAATGAAAAGATGATTCATATGAGTCGAATGAATCAGAAAATGAGGTGGAACAACCGATCCCAGTTGTAAGGAGGTCAGAACGAACAAGAAAACTAGTTGAAATGTATAGTCCACTTGACTTCCATTCTTCATTTGTGTTAACTTCCACCTACAATGAGCCCCAGTCGGTCGAGGAGGTAGTCGACTCAGCAGAGGAAAAAATATGGAAGGATGTCATGGTCAAAGAGATGGAATCCTTTCACAAGAATGAGACATGGGAATTAGGAAAATTACCTAGTGGAAGAAATCATGTCAGTAGAAAACGAGTATTCAAGAAGAAAATGAATGAAGCAGGTCAAGTCGAGAAATTCAAAGATTGACTAGTAGCAAAAGGATATTCACAAGTTGAATGAGTCAACTTCGGCGAGATTATTTCCCCTATCACAACATTAACTTCCATTAGAGTACTAATGTCTCTGGCATCCTCTTTGATATGGAATTGTTACAAATGGATGTGAAGACAACATTCCTACACGGGGATCTGGAAGAAGAAATCTACATGAAACAACCTAAAGGATTTGTAGTTAAGGGAAAGAAAGATTTGGTGTGTAAACTGAAAAGATCCCTTTATGGTCTAAAGAAATCACCAAGGATGTGGTACCAAAAGTTCAGCACATACATCCTTAGTTTGAGGTTTGTGAGAAGCAAAGTTGATTACTGCATATATTCCAAAGAAGAAGATGGGTGTTTCATATATGTATCATTGTATGTCGACAATATGTTGATGATTGGAAACACCATGAATGTAATAAAGGAGTTGAAGAAGTAGTTATCCTCCAAGTTCGACATGAAGGATCTCGATGCAACGAACTTCATTCTGGGAATGGAAATTGAGAGAGATCGAGCAACTAGAAAGATTTGGTTGAACCAGACGAAGTATATTGAAACAATATTGAAACATTTCAAAATGCAGGATTACAAACCTATGAAGGTGTCAATTCCTATGGGAGAAATGTTAACTGCTAAAGAGTTTCCAAGGACAAGAGAGGAAATAAAGGATGTGGCACGTTTTCTCTATGCAAGTTTTGTTGGTAATATAATGTACACGATGGTCTGCACTCGACCAGACATTGCCCATGCAGTGGGAGTGTTGAGCATATACATGTTGACACCTGGGAAGGAGAAATGGATAATTGTTAAGAGAGTATTTAGGTATTTGTGTGGAACAAAATATTGTGCTATATGCTACCAAGGAAAACCTGGAGGTGACAGTGAATGAAATGTACATGGCTTTGTCAACATTGATTGGGCTTGAGATCTGGATCAACAGAGGTCGACCAATGGATATCTGTTCAAAATGTTCGGTGGAGCAATCAGCTGGATGAGTAAGTGACAGGAGGTCGTATCCCTGTCAACAACAAAAGATAAATACATGGCAGCCACTCATGGAAGAAAAGAATCAATATGGCTGCAAAGGCTATGTTCAAGAATCGGGTTTGAGAAGAGAGTTATGAAGATAAGTTGCGACAGTCAAAGCACAATATTTCTGGAAAAGAAACCTGGTTATCATTTTAAGACTAAGCACATCGATGTACAAAACCATTTCATGAGAGACATGGTGGAAAGAAACAAGGTGTTGTTGGAGAAAGTAGACACGTTGGAAAACATAGCAGACTCTTTGACCAATTCTGTGAGTGTTGTGAAGTTCTCTTGGTGCAGAGAGGAAATGGGAATTGTTGCCTTGGGTCTGTGAATGAAAGTTCAGAGGTCTCATGGTTTCAACAAATAAAATGACAAGTGGGAGAATGTTGGGTTGTTATATTCTTTGCAGTGAAAGTCTAGTCAAGGTAGATCGACTGAAAATCAAAGTCGAAGGTCAAGGTGGTTCAACTAGGTAAAGAAAAATTCGAAGGTCGAGGTGGTTCTACTGGGTAAAGACAAAGTCGAAGACATCGAAAACAAGTTGAAGGTCGAGGTGGTTCGACCGGGTAAAGTCGAAGAGGTCAACTGATCCATATTTTATGAGCAGAACGAAATGAATACAGATTATTAGCAGGTGCTTAACACAAAATAACAAAGATACAGTAAAATTGGTTTTCTATTCAATAACGAAATAAGCTGAAACTGTAAAATGCAACAGAAAACAAGCTTGTTGGAATGGTGGCGGCTTATCTCTGAGAAGAGATGTGACGGCAACGCGCATTCGCAAGAAGAAGGTTACAATGAGGCTCTGAAGGCCTTTTTTAAATAATAAAGAATGCCAAAAACCCTAGACATCCAAAAACCTAACCCTAGGAGATGAAGCGCCAAAAGTCATGTGGGCCCCGTTTGGGTAAGCTAGTACATCAACTTCCCGGGGTCGTAACTTTTGCATACGATCTTCG
>ML827784.1:0-20091 GCA_009831015.1 Picea engelmannii | reverse complement strand
GGCATCAGAGTGGGTGTAGGAGCTGATGAAGGCCAGACAGACGAAAGTTAAAGTGTTGTAATTTTTAATTGTGATTAAGTATTGTAATTTGTAAAGTAAGCATTAAGGGAGGGTGTTGGAATAATGCTTAGTTTAGAAGACTACATTGGGTTGGTTGAAGATTTGTAGGAGTTGTTGAGATATTCTCTCAACCTCCATAGCTATGTTTGGGGTAAGTTGAATCTGAGTTCAACTATATATGTACGTATGTATGTGTGCAATATGATCATGTAATTCTGTGTGAATACTGTGTGCCTCTGCTCTAATGAATTATAACATTTTCCCACGCGCATAGGGCCGAGGAAGGAAGCACACCTGACAATGTGAGAAATTGGACGACTCGTAATAAAGGATTTCTCGATGAGAAATCAGTTGAGGTCGAGGCAAGGCAGAGCCAGTGTTGGCTATGGTGGCAGTGGACGGTTAGGTAGCGTTGGGAATTGAAGCATGGGTGCCATTTGCAGTGGAGCAGTGGCAGACATTGGAGCTGGAGCGGTGGTAGGTGCAACAATTTATGGCGTCGGAGCAGGGGCGGGCGAAGCAGCGTGAGAAGCATTAGCGAAAGCTGCATGGACCTCGACCGCAGGAGGTTGTTGCAGTGTTCAAGAGGTTGGATTGCATTTTCCCAGAAATATAGAGCTTATGCTCAATGGTATTCGACCGACGACCATGAAGGTATGCTATAGGAAACCCTACTAGGTGATGAAGTATATATATCCAAAGCTTTATTAAAAAAAAGACCCCATCTTTCAAATATTTTGAAGTTTAAGAGTGTGGGGTAAATATTTTTTTGAGGATATATATATATATTCTAAAATATTTTTTAAAGTTTAAGATGGTGAGGTGATTTTCCATTAATATATATCTAGGAGTTGTGCAATGGTTCATTAGTCAAATTTGTGTTGAAATTTTTGGTGTTTATTCTAATGGTGAAAGTATTGAATGTAGAGTTAGAGGTGAAGTTATGTAAATGGGCATACGATGGTTAGGCATGCTTACCCCAATTTTGAAATGTCACTGAGGTTGGTTGGTTTTGGTCATGGGGGGTATTTAGGTCAAGAGTCGTGGTTTTGAGTACATGGTTTTAGTAGCTAGTGATTGTAGAGCCCATGGATTGCATATTCCATTAGCCTGGAGGTGAGAGGTGAAGACTCACTTGGCTAGCTTAGTCGGATTCATTCAAATAAATCTAGATTTTTATTGGTTATGGTGATGGAGATAAGAGATGTAGATTGTGAGATCCTTCTGCTCACAAAGTCATTTTAGCAGAGATATGTACATGGAATGATCAAAAGTTGTTCAGGATCACAAAGGGAGATTTGTTTTCAAACTCAGGGAATCATTGTTATGGCCTAAGGTAACTAGTCAATGGTACAATATGTGTGATTCCTTCATGGTGACCCAAAGTTCTTAAGAAGTGAGTATGATCATTCCGTTTATGCCATATTCATTATCTTGGTGTTATGTTGATGATATTCTTAATGCAAACAAAACATGGTTGAGGTTAGTAAGTTAAAGGCTCAATTGGTCAGATTGTTTCAGATAAAGGATCTAGGAGCAGCAAAAGAAAGATTGTTTCAGATAAAGGATCTAGGAGCAACAAAAGAAATCTTGGGCATAGAAGTATACAGAGATGGAAAAAATGGTAAGTTGTGGTTGTCACTGATGAGGTTCAATATGAACTTTGTGAAACTGGTAAATATCCCTTTAGCTTTCCATTGTAAGTTTTCTTCAAAGTTTATGACCTAACAATAAGGAAGAAAATGTTTATATGTCTCGTGTACCGGTACAACACAAAGGTTGATGATTGCAATGGAGTGTTCAAATATTTCACATGCAATTGGTGTTGTCAATGGACACATGGAAAAACCAAGTAAAGTGCATGGAAATTGATGCTTCGATATCTAAGAAGCACGAGTATAACCTACAGTGGCTCCAACAATTTAGTTTGTGGTTATGTTTATTCAAGTGGAGTGGTCCACACTGAAGAAAACTATATGGACCAAACTATACAGACATGTTAACACAACCAGTATTGTTAGAGAAGCTACAATGGTGTTTGACTTCTCTTGTTTTGCAGGAAGGTGATGTTTGATTCGTTGGGCAAGGTATCCAGAAATTGTTGTCAATGTGGAGATTATTGGGTTGTGACAACACACCTTGCACTTACATTCATTTGGGCAGAGGTTTTTGAAACATTTAAATTTTCATATGCTTGGAAACGCTATAGAATCTCTTGTTTAGATGAAGAAGTCCATCCGAAGCTTATTCAGAATTATAAACTCATTTCTCCATTATTAATTGGGCATTAATGAAATATCATTACTCCTATTCATCTTGTTATATAATGTTTTATATTTCTCTATTTTTATCTATATTCATGAATTCTATTTGCAAATATGAAATCCAACATAAGTGGATAGATTACAAACATGAAATCCAACATAAGTGGATAGATTACAAACCACACTGATACCTTTTATTTTCCAATCTACACACAATCACAAGCAGACATAAGATTGATACGTATAACATAAGTGAATTTTACAAATGTCATGATATGATGTCTAAGATATTTTTTCCAAAACGCATTGAGAATATCATTTCAAAATGGCTACTTCGTTAAAGTTAGCCCCTAAGTCATGATATGATGCCCTAAGTCATGATATGATGTTTAAGATATTTTTTCGAAGAGGAGGATTGAGAATATCATCAAGATGGCTACTTCGTTAAAGTTAGCCCTAAGTCATGATATGATGTTTCAGATAATTTTTTCAAGAGGAGGATTGAGAATATCATCAAGATGGCTACTTCGTTGAAGTTAGCCCTAAGTCATGATATGATGTTTAAGATATTTTTTCCAAGAGGAGGATTGAGAATATCATCAAGATGGCTACTTCGTTGAAGTTAGCCCTAAGTCATGATTTGAAGTTTAAGTTATTTTTTCCAAGAGGAGGATTGAGAATATCATTTCAAGTTGGCAATTTTGTTAAAACTAGCCCAGGTCACAGAATCAACAGAATCATAAGAACAACTTCAAACTTCTACTGAGTGCCTAATAATAGATATCTGAGGAAGTTTCACTCTTATCAGATGATTCATAAAAACTTTACTGTGTCAAGATATCCGAGCAAGTTTCATTCTTACCAAATGGCTTATGGTTGACATTGGTCTTCTAACTATCATAACTAATCTCATTCATATATATATATATATATATATTGTGAGTGAATTAAAACCTTTAGCTAGTCGACAGATGAAAACCGAAAACCTGTTGGTAGGAAATATGATGCGGCCAATCATAGATGAGACTAGATGAGCGACTGCGTATCATGTGTTTTGATTCCACGTCTCCCAATTTAATTTAAGATGGAGCTATTTCTATTTGGATAAAGTCTGGTTTCGAAGAATGAAATCAACACGAAGAATGAAATCAACACAAGGAATAAGCAGATTAGATAGCCTCATGGGATAGTGTAGTTGGTGTTACATGTATATATTTTTTCGATTCAGGGAGAAGTCACAAGTTCAAGCTTGCTTTATATATCTCTGGAGTTGTGATTTAACATCTCATATCAACCACAAAATGGGAACCACGAAATGAAAAAGTATATACATTTATTGTTGAAAAAAATAAATAAAAAACAACATCTCATATCAACCACGAAATGGGAACCACTAAATGAAAAAGTATATACATTTACTGTACAAAACAATAAATGAAAAACAAGCTCTTCAATAGGAAGAGAAAACAAACCTCGAATCAACATACAAGTCATAAGCTTAAATATTTTAAGTTCGTATATATATTAAAACAAAACCAACCGTTGCAACAAAAAAAGTGCAAATCTCTTCGAGCCAAATAGTATACTACAGATGGCAGGCCAATCGTTTGGAGTTCATATCCTAGTACTCTTTATTCTAACACAGTATACATTTATTTATGCCTCCTATCGGTTCAGGATCCATTATATACGAAAGCGACATGAAGAGGTAGCCTGCAGCCTTGTATGACGGTAACATTAATGCTCCTGCTTTTTCTCTTCTACTTCCTCAGTACTTGTTCCGGCCTCCGGGAAGCTTCGCTTTGATTTTAGTCAGCAGACCCGCCTTCTGGTTTGGATTAGAATAAGAAGTGTGAGTCTGGCCACCGGGAACCTTCCCGCAGATTTTGTCCAGCAGCCCCGCCTTCCGAGTTGGATTAGAATGAGTAGTATTCTTCTGGCCTCCGGGAAGCATATGTTTGATTCTAGTCACCAGCCCCGCCTTCTGATTTGGATGACGAATGTCAGCCATAACACAACTAATTTGAAACGCAGATAGAAATCAATCAACAACTTGAGAATATATCGCAGAATGAATACAGAACTCTACAAAAATTCCAGATGAGATGATACGAAGAAAGAGTATAGAGCGTCTCTCTTTATAGCTCCGGTGGTGGCGTGTAGAGGTGGCTTGCTTTGCTGTGGTGCGGTGCCGTGTGGAGGATACTTTAATCTTGTTTAAACCATAACGTTAAAGATAATAGTCCCAATGTGGCTTTCGCCGCAGGCCTCAAGTTGATAGATATCTACTGTATCTTTACTATTAAGCTGCCGACCTCGCCAGAGCATCTTTCATTCCTTATCATTCTTTTCTTGCGGAAGAGGCGGTGAACAGATAGTATTTCTTCGGCCAGACTAACCATTCTCAAATCCTGAGCCGGGGAAGTCACGCTTTTGTGAATGGGGTTTTGTATACACGGTATAAAGAGGGAGAAGCGTTTTTAATTGGAAGGTGACTTCCTCAACCAGTGGTTTTAGGTTTTATGTTCGAGTGTTTCATTGGGTTGTTATATATTAGTAATTTTTTGGGGGTAATTGGTACAACTCAAAGTGTGAAAAAATTATATGAGATGCGATGAATAGAAAATTATATGAGATGGGATGAATAGGTTAGAGTGTACAAAAATAAATATGTTGCTTGATAGGATGTGTGCTATAATAAATGGTCATTTGAGTTGTCCTATATTGAATGATGAAGTAATTTGTCTACAAACTTTTTCATGTTACATGTAAACATTTAATGACAATGTTTTGATACCTCCAGTCTGAATTGACATTAAGTTCCTCTGAAATTAAAATTTATCTAATACCCATGTATTGTTAGATGATTCTCATCCAATTAAATCTAATTTAATACTATTAATTTTTCTATGGAAGATAGAATCCAAACAACTTCAACTAATCCTAATCTCAAAAATAAATTTTCCAATGATGGAGAATTTCAATATATGTCAAGAGATATTTTGTATACATGATTAAGCTTTGACAGACCATTATTTAAAGAATGAAAGAAAAGGGCAACATGAATAAAGAGAGAATAATTTAAAGAAAATCCAAACCAAGGCTTGCACATGTAGAGATGGATCTAATGAATAATGTTCTACTGAAATTTGTTGCCATCCACTTTGTTCTTCAAGTAAAATTCCATGTTTTTCCATTTCAAAACAAATAAAAATAAAAAAATTCATACCTAGAAAAACGAATGGAATTGATTTCAAAGAAGCTTAGTAGTTTTCTAAATAGAAAAAACAACCCGATTTTTGAACATGCCTTGTGAATGCACACATGAAAAACAAGCAATGGCATTAACATCTTCAAGATGAAATGCTCCATCACCATGATTGTCCATGGGTTGAATAAACACCCAATCCACATATTGCAATATCATTTTTCTTGAAAATAAGTAGGCATCATATTTTATAATAGTATTGAATCCAAATAATCATTTTTTTTAAATGTAAAATTCTTTGCAAATATTTATAATCCTAAAAACATGTTAATTATTTGCATTTCAAAGTATCAAAATATAATAAAACACCCTTAGATGATATCAAAAAGTATTTAATATGACAACTAAAACAAACTAGGTACTATCATGATCATCAAAATTGTTTTTGTTGTCCAATGCAAATCACAATTTCTTCGTACTTCTTTCAAACCATTTTAACTTGTTATCAAATAATGAAGAATATATTATACAAACATTAACAAGATCAAGTTTTCAAATTCACTAGGAAGGATTTTCAACCATTAAAGACTAACTAGCATACCCCCAAGGGAAGGAGACTCCACGATTAATTGAAGAACCTCCCGTTCTGCTCTGGTCCATCTTGGCTTTCATCTCGTACCACAATCATACATACATCACCAAACTGTCAACATCCATATAAAGCAACAACCATCCACCAGAATGCATGGGTAATCAACCCTTGCAAACGTCGGTCTAATAGGAACTTCCTTCATGTACATGGTTCATTCAACTTATTGATGAACTTCCCATGAATGTAAAACTTCACCTCCCAGATTCTAAAACAAATAACATGGTCCACTCCTAGTGTTAACAAATTCCACTGTAGTGGCTACTACACTATACCGATAGGCTATCCAAATTATCAGAGATACATGGTAAAGGGGTAAGCATGCCTACCCAGGGCTTACAATGATATTCCCTTTACATGTTACATAAATATAGGTACATACATTAAATACTCCACTCATGAAGATACTAGTTACACACTCAAACATTTCAAGGACCACTACATAGAATAAGAAAACATGACATCATAGACTTGTTATAAATACAATGTGTGACTCGCATTAACATATGGTCTTGAGTCTGTTATTACTCAACACACCACTCAAACTTTTACCTTCATTTTTTTGTCATCATTTGATCTTCTTCTGCTTCCATCTTCATTGTTTCCTCAACATCGTCACTAGCTTCCCTTTGATCAGGATTTCTTCACTATGGTATTCATCCTCAAACCTCATGCTTCTTCTTCTTTTATACCTGCATAAAATTGATCATTGATGTCCATATAATAAGCAATCCATCTGCTATAGTCGTCAGTTCTTTAGGAATTCTTTTCACCTACTTGGGTCATCAACACATTAGAATCCCCATCAATCATAACTTGGTCCTGACCACCTCACATTCTGAGATTACTCCATCTCCCATTTCCCCCCTTAATGGAAGATTTAATTCTTTGATTCTACATCAAGCCAGAATACGAGTACACCTGTCAGCCTCATACCTATCTGGTGGTTAATTACACAACTCGATGCCACATCCTCTCTATCCATAAGCAAGATAATCACTACATGATTCTATGTTTTACCACACTAATCCATGTAGGCCTAACTCAACAGGGCTTACAGAACACCATGCACTATGACACAACATGTATGCATGAATAACAAGACTTACAACAAACCTGGGGAAATCAACTTGCTTATGGATAACATTTCAACTTGGACCAAAACTCTGGGGTGTCGGGTACAACCGATCATGCACCCCATTCTTCTAAAAAAAACACATATGCATCATTAATTCATGTACAACAAGCATCCAAAAATTCTTTACATCAACACAAAGGTTACCAATTATATTCCCAATATATAATCTCATTCCAATACTAAGATCATTCTCATTTCATCACCATCACATCTGCTTTTCCTCTTCGTCTTGATTGTGCCTTTTTTTTTCTTCTTCTTTGTCTTCTAAGTCTTTAGTGTCACTATCAAAATGTTGTCTTGGATTTCCATGCTTTCTCTATCATTTATTAGAGTCACCAATTATAAAAAAAATAAATTTTATGCCATATTGAAGTCACACAACTCAATATGAGTGATTACTTTCCAAAGTTATAAATTACACATACACAATATTCATTGAAATATTTCAAATAGACCCTCTTAAATGTAGCATTCAAAATTACAAATACACAATATTCATTGAAATATTTCAAATAAACCCTCTTAAGAGTAACATTCAAATTTGATTCATTCTTATGATTGAATGCACAAGTCTATCCCATGGACAATATGTTCCCATACCATCAGAATGGGATAAAAAAATAAAAAATAAAAAAATTATTTAGTTCCTTCATGGAACCACGTGAAATTATGAATCCTTATAATACATTTACCAAATCCATTAAAGCTATTAGATGGAAATTTCTTATGTATTGCCTTCGAAAACTGTATTTTTTAGTGTCTGTACGACTTATATAAATAATATTCAGACATTTCCTTAGTCATTCGAAAAGAATGCAAATCTGCACATCCCGTGATCGACTGGATTAAATGTGGTTATTCGTTAACACAAAAAATTTGATAAATATATAAAGTTACATTATTAATATTATTTTATAATAAATGTAATAATTTTGAACTTCCAATTTTAATTATTTATAATTATAATTTAAGTAAATTATTTTTACTTTCATAATGATTACATTTATTAAAAAGTTAGTTCAATGATTTATTTTTTATCTATTATTTATATTTAAAAAATAGATAAACAAACACAATAATATTATTTTAATATTTTAAATTTGTAAAATTAATAATGAGCCACATTATTTTCTGTTCCATCCAAATGTTTCTCTTTATTTGAGTTTTTTATTATTTCATTCAGATTCATTTATTTTCTACCAACTTCATGAGTTTTAACAAAAAATTAATATAAAAGGAAATTAAGCGAGAGAAAGAAACCACAATTCTAGTAACAAGGAGGGGAAAAGTCGCATATTGGATTGGATTGGCTTGGCGTGGATAAAAACTCTTTCTCGGGGGCCTGCAGAGCGAAGGACCGCCATGAAGATTCATCGAAGACTCCGTGAAACACTCCTTTTCCTTCTCTTCCTTTCCACATGTTGGTCTGCAGGTAATCAATCCACTCCGCGCCATTCAATTTTATCAGATGTGATCACAAATAATTTGTACTTTTATTTGTGTTTGAATTTGATAGTTTGTGGGGAGGATTGAGTTTTTTTTGTGGTCTTGTCTTTTCTCATTAATTTAAGGTTTCGAAATACGTGAAGGATGCAATAACACTATCAAGTTATTGACCAATGAAAAGTTAAAAAAATATTATTTTTGTTTTTAAAAAAAATAATTCTTTTTAATTGTTATGTTGAACATTTAAATTGATATAAATTTTTCAAGTCAACACAAAACTAATATGAAAGTCAATGCTAACTCATTAATATATACTACCTTCTGCAGTACAATAAGACTTTGGATTTTATCACTTGTGCACATATTCATGGTTACTGCACTTACAAAACATAAGGTATTCACGGGCCATGAAAAAATATTAAAGTGTATATCTTCATTTATAATTTATGTCTTTTTACTATCCAGCGTGGAATTCTCGATCAATCTTTCCACTCATTACTTCCAGGAAATTACACAACCACCGAAAGAACTCCTCAGAAATGTTCGGAAATTTCCACAACCAAATTGCAATTCGAACGCATCCTCCTCCTTCTGAAAGCACTTATCAATAGAAACATTGCATGGCTATTGATTCACCACCTAGTTCAACACTCATCACTAGAATCCATAGTGCCCCCATACAGCCAAAAACAAAACCAGCAACAACATTTCCAATACTGCCCGGACTAGACTCGAACCCGTCCAGGATCAGGGAAATAGCTTTAATAAAACACTGAGTCGCTCAAATATCTGACGACCTTTTGGGTTTTCTTGGGATTGTCCTTCTCAACTATTGTCCTTCTTTGGAATGGGAAATTTACATAGACTCAGCGAACGTTTTTGGAGTTATGATCTCTCACAAGTCAAATATCAGTTTTGACAACACATGGAAACTTGTATTAAATGGCATGTTGGAGGATTTAACATTATGAAAAATGAAGCAGGTTTGTTGTGTGAAGAAACTCGTGAAATCTACCATAAGCGGGCCACAATCTGCAGTTACCTTGGGTCACTTCTCCACTCCACCTTCACCACTTGCTAGGAGACTATCAACACATCACACCAGTGGTACTACTCAACCTGTCCTTCGTGGAAAATCGTCGGCTCTGTATGCATATATGTTAGAGTTCCAATGACTTTTCAATTAGCGCCTCTCTTTTTACACGAGAACCCCGAACAAAAGTCCCTCATCCTTCTCTTTCCAATAGCATTCTTCATTGATTCTTTTGCTATTGCTCAAATAATGGACAAACCATAGCTCACACACCACTGAAGCAACCACTCACTTACTCACAACAATCTACTCTAGTTTACTATACTCCTTGCATATGCTTGGGCCCTCCTGTGAGAGAGTTAAACTAAATGAGGGTTTCCATGCCAACTGTTTTGTATTACTTGTCACTCCTGAAGAACCCCGGCTAGAAAATTATGAGAAATCTTGAGCAGAAAGTGTTTTAAGATTATACTTCACCGCCAACAAAAAATCGTAGCATCAGCCCCTATTCGTACAAGGGTTGTTGTTTCTAATAAACTGAGAGGAAACAATGCCTTCAGTACAGACAAAAAAAAAAAAAATTGTCTCGTCAAATCGTCAAGAAAAATTGACTACAACCGGAGTGCTTCAGCTACGAACGTTGTGAAGTTCTATGATACTGATAGAATCCTTCTGAATTTGACGCTGGAGGGAAAAAAATAAGATTACTTAACTCCCTCAGCGTACCTATTCAGACCATCTATATTTACAAAGGATTCTAAAAATGCATGAATCCTTTTCGGGTCAAGCTTTTCTCGTCGTGTACATCAATAAAAAATGTAGCCTTAAAAAATGACAACCTACCCTTGTTTCGGCCAAACAATCTTCACAAAATTTCAATGGTGCAAAAACGTCTTCAGGGACGTCAACAACCTACCTTTGGAAAGAAAATGTTCACAAATTTCCCATAGTGTAGACGCATTTTCTGCGATGGCCTATCCATGCTTTTAAGAATGTAGAATAACGACCATATAGGAATCAAATTTCCAATAGAATTCAATTTTCAGCACTGTCAAAAAACAAATTCAATTTTTGAGAGGTTCATTAGTGAGGGAAACTAGAGTGATCCAATCGAACATGAGGCGGTGGTGGGAAAATCCGAGGGAAACGAGACTGATATCGGATATGAGGCGGTGGTGGGAAATCCGATCAGATCGGATATGGTCTTGAAGGCTAAGTGCTAGATAGTTGTTGATCTGAATTTTAATAGTAGATGAAGAAACGTATGCCGCAGGAACGAGAAATATTCCATGGAACATGAGAAAGATTACCAGAGCGGCTTTCACTGTACCTGGCAATGTTTAATTGGGTGCAGAATGTGTCAAAAGGTGGCAATGTTTAATTGGTTGTGGAGGAAGAAAAATTTCAAGAGACCTTCCTCTTAAAAGAACGCCTTAGACTTAATAACATCAAATTAAGTTTTAACAACACAAAAATATGCATCCAGTTAGATTACACATTTAACCAAAAAGGTGTATTTCAGAATAAAACGAAAATAAATGGAAACAACAATACTCATATATTAGTTCAATGAAAAAACTAAAAACATGTGATATCACTTGATAAGTGATCCATATTGGATCGTTATATTTTTTTCATCTATCTTGATAATTTCATAGTATAAAATTTTGGAAGAATCAATTTGCACAGTCATTTTAATGACAAGCCCCAGTTTGGAAAATTGGGGTTTGAAACCTTCCAAAGACATTTTGAATCATCAAATGACACTTTTTTGGGTGAAAACTTTCCGAGCTATATTTTGAACCATTTTTCAAGATCTTTTCAACAATGCAAAAATCACGTCAATTGAAGCTCGTATGCAAAATTTATGCTTCCCAGAAGTTGGCTTACCATGTTGACCACCATGGTACAAGCAAATGCCACATCAACCCCCATTACTCATGTGCAATCTCCGTTTTAGGCATATGATAGCCCGTTGGAAAGGTATCGTCGAGGAGATTCATTTTTGGGCCTCAATCGTGTTGTAGTCTATCTTTGAGAAACTCGATCCCGAAAAACCTTCATTTAGGCCCTCAAAATGGCCCCGAAAGTTAAAACTGCTAAAAATAGTAAATTGTCAAAAAACTGTTTTGAGCCAGTTGGAAAAGGTGAGTGGCCACCAATATCCACCTGGATCAGAGGAAGTCAAAACCCTACCCCTATATGGCTACCAGGCGATATTAAATATCATACCACTAGAAGAAGGGGTTCCATTATTTAGCATTGTATTTGTTTCATAGTTGAACAAAGAACTTAGGAGTGGTATTTTGATATCATAATAGAGGAGGACAAATTTTGTAGCATCCCTACAAGCCACAGTGTTAAAGACAACTCCACAGAGAGTGCTTCTTTCTTTATACTTGCATTTGAAGAAAACAGAGCAGAGCGACTTCACCTTCTAGATGATTTTTCTCCCATATTGGGTTTTCCCATGTTATATATTTTGTTAATTTGTGGATGGTGTGTGAGTATTTATTTATGTTCTATATTTTTCACATTTCACATATTTCATATATTTTAAGTAGACAACTAGTGATTAAAGAATCTAATATATAAAGGAAATGCATCTTCACAGTAAAGATTTCAGTATTTTATTAAATCTGTTGTGATGAACTCTAGAGTGGAATATCCATGGAAACTTTCGAATCATATTGGCAGCAAAAAAAAAAAAAAATTGGGATATTTTTGGAAAGTTACAGGGATCCAAGAATCAGTTTAAGAAGAAAGTCGCAGAACCCTAGCCATGTCCAATGAGTTTATTCATTACAACCCTCGAAATATAGTAGAGGAGAGGTTTACGAGGCTGGAAAAGAAAGTCGCTGACATATCTCGAAATATATCCCTCCTCGTGGAGGATTTAACAAGCAAGATCATATTATTCAAAGAAGTTGGAGGCTTGAACTCAGAGATCGGATCAAATGGAAAATCGAGGGATAACAAAAACCCAAAAAAGGAGTTGCGGAAAGAACGTGAGAAAGAGTAGTCGAGTTCCATTCCATAAACCATTCACAACCTTTATTCACGATGGAACCAAAAAATAACATAAAGCCATATCAAGGTGAGATTGGTGCATTAAAACGTTTTCATTGGTTGCAACAACTAGAAGTTTATTTCAGTGTTCACCATATAGATGAAGAACAAAAGATATCATTTGTCAGATTGAAGTTAGAGGGTCATGATTTAATCTGGTGGGAAATCCATATGGAAACACTTAGGTTGGAGGGTAATCTACAAGTAACTAGGTGGGAGGACTTCAAAACCTTCATAAAGTCTCAATTCTACCCTATCAGGTATGTAGAAGACCAATGGATCTGGTGACACTACTTCAGGTAGAAGCAAGGGAAGAATTTATGGGTTTACACCACTGAGTTCAGAAAGATGGCCATCATTCTTGGTGTCTCTCCCAAGATATCAGTTTTACTCCTCAAGTATCTAGGGGGTCTATATAACCATATACGAAAGAAAGTGATGCTTTTCAATCCTAGGAAAATGGATGAGGCATGTGTACATGAACAATATATAGAAAACATAGTCCACAAGAAAAGGCATCCAAGTGGTTCCAAGCAGAAAGAGCACTAGGAAGATTCCAAGGAGGGGAAGAAGAAGTGTAAAGGAGGAAAAAATAACAACATGACAACTACTGCACATTAGTGCAAGGATCCTATAAACCATTGTAACCATTGAAATATTGATGGTCACATTAAGGAAAAGATTTGGAAATGACAACCATAGTTGAATTCAAAGAACCACAAGAAGGATGTAAAGAAAAATAATCTTCTATCCATAGATTCGAGAAATCATGTTGAAAGAAAATACAATGTGAATGAGAATATTATCTATACATCAATGTGGAAAGAGGTGAATGTATGTAGCCTTCATCACTAAGAAGAGAAGGAGATGACCAAACTCTTCCACATCAAGATCCATGTCAAGAAGACCAAGATAGACACCTTCTTCGACTCTGGTTCACAAAATAATATCATAGTAGTTGATTTGATCAAAAAAATTGGAATGGAGGTTCGCGATCATCCTATCCCATATCCATTGGGATGGGTAAACAATGATGCAAAGATCAAGGTAACAAAATAGTGTAAGATTAAATTTTTTGTAAGTGTTTATTTTATTGATGAAGTGGAATTAGACGTAGTACCTCTTGACATATGTGGAGTAGTGTTTGGAATCCCTTACATGTATATGAGGGATGCAATATTCATGCAAAGAGACAACCGATACTGAATAATCAAGGATGAGAAATACTACACCATCAATGCACATAAAGGCAAGTCAAAGATCTCACCAGTAAGTTCCAATAAGAAATATGTTTTACTTTTCTAAAGAGAAAATTAGATTATGGATGAATCGATAAGAGTAAAGGCATCCCTAGAGGGGTGTACTAAAGAGCAGAAACATCGGTGGGAGGATTTAATACAAGCATACAGAGGAGTGTTGATCTCTATGATTCTCGTTCAATCAAGAATCCCCACAGATTTCTTCTTTCGGAGCTCTGCTCTTCTAAGTTTTCGGGCACTAGCCCCTTTCTCTCCGTCCCCAACCCACGCGACCATGGGTTGTGACCAGGCGCTAGATCCCAAGGTTCTCTAATCAGGACTTCGGTGTTTCGGGCTTCGAAAGTTTGGGATTTCGGAGTTTCGGGTTTCAGAGGTTTAGGATTTTGGTTTTGGAGGCTCCCACATTCGCTTCCCTCTCCAACTCCTGACTTTCAAAATTCTGACCTTTCTAGCCTCTGGGCCCACAGCACAACTGTCACCAACCGTGGTGGTGAAACATGGTGTGCTTAAGAAGGTCCACGTTACCCTAGGCGACGCCATCCAGCCCCGATGCATCTATTTTTTTCTTTCGGGACCCACTGGCACGTGGTACTTAGCCCATGTGTCCACATCTATCCAAGTGGCGTCAACATGACCCACTACTTTGGCTCATCGAGATTTTGCAATTTCGGGCTTCGGGAGTTTGTGCGTCCGCACATCCCACTTCTCCCGACAACTGATCTCCCAAAATTATCATCTTGTTTTCTTCTTAATCCAACGGTCGAGATCTTTTTCCCATATCTACGGTATAGGTCTTCTTGGGGTTTTGGAGTTTCGGCTTTCGGAAGTTTGTGCCTCGACGCACCCCGCTTCTCCCGATAGTCGAACTCCGAAAGGATTCCAGGATAACCATCTTGTACCTTCTCCAGATCTGACGGTCTTAAAGGACTCTCCTTTTTCCAAACAGATCCTATGGCTCCAACACCCCAAGTTTTGATTTATGTCTCTCTCTATGGTCAAATGCCATGCCGGCTATGGTTTTATTTCACCACTACTCCTCCTGAGCTTCATACACAGCCAAGTAACCCCTTGACACTCAGAAGCAATCTAAGGTTCAAAATTAGTTCCATCTGAACACCATTTCCACTCGAAACCTTGGGTCCAAAGACCACTTATCCGACCCATCCATGCTCAACATTGAAACTATGGCTCTGATACCAAATTGTAAAGTCTCCAACCATCAACCCCACAATCGGGCAATGTTACTACGCGAAATCATTCTCATACTTATATATATAACATGCATTAAATCAAATTAACAGATTTAACTAAAAAATACAGAGTAATCACAGGATTATTGCTAACATACAGAAATAATGGAATTAACAGTAATTCATGATTGCAACAAAATACATGATAATATTGCAAGCATCATAGACATGCATTTTAATTGAAATTAAACACATGCATATACTTATCTTTGAAATTGTAGTAACTCCACCAACCATGTGCATACCTTCCACAAACCTCCTAGCCTCAGACCATGCTGCTCATCATGCTCAGCAGTTGGTCACCCCCGAGATGGGACCAACCTCCACCCAGGGCAAGGGAATCCTAGACTAGGTTGAGGTTACAGGAAAACTACACATATCATCTGAAAGGATTCTCTCCAGGAGCCTTCTTACACCCACTAATCATGGACTCTCATTCCCCACATGCTCGTTCCACTCGGGAGTATACACCTTCACAAGCACAGTCCATCGGTGCTTCACCTCCCTCTCTAGGTCTCGACAATAGGCTGGATCAGGAATTCTCAGAGCTCCGTAGCTGGTGCTGGACTCTCTCTAGGAGAAAATCACTTCCTAGTAGACTCTCTCACCTAGAGAGGGCTCCTCACAGGCCTGACAACCTACCTCTTCTACCACATGCTTGACAACCCGGATCTTCAACCAGTTTTCAACTCAATTCCCACAAGTTCAGGATAACAACAACAATAACATCTTTTGGTTAACTCACAGGTGACATCAGCAACAGGAAAATTGGGTGTGGGCGTCCAAAAAAATGGCAACAAGTCAATAAGACACAACACGGTTCAGGTAACACCAGTTTCACGATGCGTGACAAGAAATATGCGCAGAGGTCGAACACAGACTCGACGGTTTAGAAAGAGGGTGTATCGGCTCCTCAAGAAAACATCACAGAATTCGGGTTTTAGAGCTGCGTGAGGGTATGCATGCAAAGATTAGAAGGAATTCCCGGTTTCAGACAGCCGATGGTAGAATGAAAGAGGAACCCCAAACTCAAATGATGCTTCATCTTTTAACCGCATGCACCCAGGTCGACACTTGTCTTCCTGGATCTGCATGCGTTCCCTTTTGCATATGTTGGAGTTGCATGTGTTGTCTCTCCCGAGACTTAGGATAAAAACATGTTTTGTCACACAGCTTTAGAATAATAATAAAATATTATTCTTAAGGACTTAAGCCTCGAATCTTAGCCCCTGTTTCCAACCTTTCAGCCCCTTTTCCCTTACCCACCCTGTGGAAGCTTAGTCCCCCATCACTCTTTCTTCGTGGTCGGTCTGCACGCAATGATGTTTAATCTTTATTAATGTTCTGCATATTACATATACAAAAACATGCTCCTAGCCTTTAACACTTAGGCTCTTTGGCCTAATAAACACATAAACCCACTAGCTTATCAATACTTGGCTCACCAGCCTACAAAACATGATTTACAATTCATAAACATGATTACAACAGGGCTCGTCCTTGGGGATATTACATCATCGGTCATAGTAGTCGAGATCACATCTACGATCTTTTCGCACTTCGTCATAACATCATTAAATTCATTCAGAGACCATTTCATCTCTCCTTCCATAGTTTCAACCTTCTCACCATGTTTACAAAACAATGTAGTCATTTGTTCAACAATATTCTCTAAGTTATTGAGTTGATCCTTCATTTTGGGAATTTTTGGGTCTTTCTCTCTATCACATCATCCACATATGATCCTACCACCATTGTCCTCCTAAGCACACAAGGACTTTACATGTTTACGACCCAAGTCTTTTCTCATCTAATGAAATGTCCACTTCTACCAATGAGCCCAAAACACTCCAAAATTTGGGACCAACTGCTCCAAAGTTTCTCTGATACAAACTATCACTGAAATGAAAGTTATGAAGAGAACCAAACTGTATTCAACAAGATATGATACCAATTGTCACAGAAAAGACAATTAAGAAGAGAACCAAACTTTCTTCAACAAGCTTTGATACCAATTGTCACATAAGTGAAAATTGTGAAGAGCACCAATTTATCTTCAACAGGATTTGATGCCAACTGTCACGATGTGACAATCTGCCCAAATATTTATTCTCCACTTGGAGCCCAGGTCATTTGTCTCCTACGGTCACATTACACTGTAGTGTTTCAGACTTGATGACTAGACTAACCCAAGCTTACTTCACCTGGACTACGCCTCTTCACTCAGGGTGTGCCCATAACTCATCCCCGAGATACAACCAAGTTGATTCACATACTCCCATTCTATGTTAATCGATCTTGGCACATGCCCACCCATGCCCTGCCTCATGGAAACACTTAGACTTATACAATCTCACTAGTCCATACAACTTAACTTAACATAAGTACACAAGGAACATGCAACACATGACAATGGCATATGTATTATATTTGGGAAGCACTAAGACGTGCCTAACACCCATTCAATAATATTGATACAGGATGTTTACAAATACAATGCAATACAAGAGGGGAGTCATAGCTCATTACAATTCCTTACAAGAACTCTACCAAGTCAATTCCTTGACTTGTCTCACTGTCTTCGCATGACCCCTTACCGAAACCAAATCTTGCTCACCAAGCCACTATTCCAAATCATTCCATCGACTGGCGGTTCCCCCAACCAAATCAAAGCTACTGCAGATATCAAGTATGTCTCTCATGACATTCGCTCTTCATTCGACTGAGTAACTTGACTCTTTGTGTCTTGTTCCTGTGTTGCGCCCTCTCGATGGTCCCACACATGCCATCATACATGGCATGGCCACCTATCACCATGATTTGGGTTCTAGTGTGATATGCCACCTGTCATACACGGCATTTTCTTGGTATCCCATTCTCAAAACTTTTGAGCCTTGCCGTATATCGCATTGTAAATATTTAAGATGCAATACATTGCACGCCCTGAAAAATCTTTATCTTGAGACATTACCTTAGTCTCTTTCCTTCATCACATCACTTGATCTTTCTTTTCACGTGATATACCGCACTTATCCATATTTCCTTGCGGTGTATCACATTCTTCAAATATCTTCATCTTGCCACATTTCCCTCTCATGGAATCACATTTCCCTCTCGTGGAATCACAATGATTTTTCTTTGCGATGCACAAACACTTCCTTCCTTTGTTGCATCACAGAAAATATTCTTTCCTTGTGATGTATCGTGCCTATTTTATTTTAGCGTGATAACACTACATCACATCAACTTTTGATCTGTACAACAAGTAAATTTTCTCACTATTCTTCAAAAGTTCCTTAGTCTTCCAATGTTTCTCACAAAGAGGAAAACTTTAGGTCTTGGAATGTATCACATCGGAAAATAATTTTGGCGCGACATATTGCACCCTCCAAATCTTTCCTTTATGCAATAAGCATCTTGCATTGCCACAAGAATGTCTTCTTTGCAGGGCATTGCAACAAAAATAATTTGGTGCGATATATCTCACTGTTACAAACTTCTTCACGCATTACCCTCAAACTTCTCCAAATTTTTAGTGTTAAGTCTATTTCTCTGTGGCAAAAATCATCATATCGCACGTAAACTTTTTACGTGTGATACAGGACGTATTGCACATAAATGATTTATGTGCAATAAGCATTGCGTTGTATCACACAAAAAAAAAACTCTTTCATGCGATACACAAAATACTTGCAAGATTTTTCTAAGTCCCGAGAATTCATTCCGGGTGATAAGCGTTGTATCACACACATAACATTTTTTATGTGATATAGAAAAGTGCACAAGTTTGCCTTAAAAAAACATTTTAAGTGTTCAAATCTTTTTCATAATTTACTAAAAACTTTCAAAGTGTTTATGTCAATGCCTTAAGTCAATCTCATTCTCGGTGACACATTGGTGGAATTAAAGCAAGATTCAAGCCCTATTTGCCAAGGATTCTTTTCCAAATCCTTGCAACGTTTTATTCCAGGAAACTGTATAAAGTTTTCGTGTGCAAGCCCTTGTTCAAGGGCCTTTCCCAAATACTTCATGAGTCCAAGTAAGCACTTCAGTCAATGCATGCCCCAAAATTTAAGGATTCTATTGTCATGGGGATACTTACATGACTAAATACAACGATGTCTATAGCTTCCATACCCCAACCATAATCACGGAAACACACACATGATTTCATACTTGAGGGGATAAAGGTTGCAGTGTTGGGTTGTGACAACATAACCCTGTCGTCACATTTGTTTCGAGGTTTTTCAAGAATTTGACTTTTCGGATGCCTAGAAATGCTTGAGATATATCCTGGTTAAATGTAGAGATATATCCTGGTTAAATGTAGAAGCCTATGAGGAGCTTCTTGGGATCTGTAACCATTTCTCTATTTGCTAAGGGAAAAAGAATATCATTGCCCCCATTTTTGTTTCATTCTCTGTTGTGTTGTGTGTGATTTTCTTTGTTGATAAAAAACTGTTTGCAGGTCGTCTGATTCCAACAAGTGGCATCAAAGCAAGGTTGAGTGGTGTTTTGTGGCTATTGAGTTTGGTGAATCGCGAGCTCAAGGACAAGGAGAGTATTTTCCCGCGCGCATAGGGCCGAGGAAGGAAGCACACCTGACAATGTGAGAAATTGGACGACTCGTAATAAAGGATTTCTCGATGAGAAATCAGTTGAGGTCGAGGCAAGGCAGAGCCAGTGTTGGCTATGGTGGCAGTGGACGGTTAGGT
>ML827783.1:88660-102263 GCA_009831015.1 Picea engelmannii | reverse complement strand
GATTCTTACCCCCTTTTGTTTTACTTTCGCAATTTCTTTTCTTTTTTTTTGTAAGTAAATTTCTATAATTTATTTGATCCTTCACGGACTTGCTAAACATCAGTTTGTAGGCATCAACAATATTATGTTCTGCTTCGGTACCAAAAGTCCTGTTCTGGTCCGGTACCAGCAGTTCGGTACAAATCCAGTACCAGAAGTCTGTCCTTCTACAGTACTATCAAGATATATTACCTAATTGAAAAAGCACACTACACATACTTCAAAATCTTATGTCAATTAATCTGAAGTACGAAGCCATGCAAACAACCACTTAAGCTGGAACCAAGAAGCCGAATTGAGTATCAAATGACAGCCCTTGTGAAGCAATAATTTTTTTTGGTTCTGTCGACAACTAAAGGGAAGTATTTTAATTTCTTTTGGTTCTGTTGCTAAGAAGTATTTTGATTTCTTTTGGTTCTGTTGCTTAAAAACAAAATAAAAGAGGGGCACAATCCTTACCTATGATTGCTCAAAGAACCATAATCCACTTCAAAGACTAGAAGTTGCCTTTACCCAGTATTTCAACATGATTTAAAGGAAAAAATATATTATCCTATAAGTAACTATCTCACCCTAACCAGACTTCAATAGTATTCATTGGATTATCTTATTAAATAGTAACATATGAGTATATGAACACTCTCTACGATGGACACACTACCAAAACTTTTATGGAAGAGGATGTACCAGTACCCTAAGGAAACTTTAGGTCATTCTCTTATGGACAAATTCAGACAAAATTATACATCTGGATCACTCTAAAGAAAATAATGTGCATAAAAGTTTATTTTTCCTTCAGAAAAATCTTTAAAAGACATCCAAAAGAAGAGTATATGCCTTCCAACCCAATACCATCCTAGCCTGTAAAAAGGCTTTCAGACAAGCCTCCCCTGTCACCGTGCAAAACACTCTTTAATAAAAACCAAAATAGGTGACTATGGACAAGAAGCCTCTAATGGAAAAAGGGTTTAAGAGACTAACCCATCGGGATACTGAACAGGCCTGCTGGTAGCGGGTACCGGTCTGTGGTATGACTAGGCAAACCCATCAGGGTACTGAACATGCCTGTTGGCAATGGGGCATTCTGCCTGGGGAAGGCACCTCTCACTAATTATCACAACTACCCCACCAGAGTAATGAACAGGCTTGCTGGCAGTGGGTTCTGGTTGAAAAATGTCTCATTTATACTTGTTGTTTCAGGATTAATCCGTAAGTGCGGACACGAACCGATCTCCCTAGATCCACCTGGATCTAGAACAAAACAGGACATAATAATACTCTTTCCCTAGATTTAGAGTATTGAATGAACTAGGAGGCAAGAATCATGAACGTACCTTATGATCGCTTCCTTGGGTCTATGTTGTACCATCTTCGCTCCAATGCTCTTGTGCCGCCAAGACCAGGACAACTGAAACCAATTGAAGTGAAAACAACTCAATATATTCAACAATTAATCTATACATATGATCAAGGAGTTATGTAATAAAGTGACATAGGCTTTATGGGAAAGGGACATATTACTGTATTAAATTGATAGAAAGAAAGAATTACAACCTGAGCCTTGATGTTGCAAGTCTCCTTTCGATGGCTCCTATCTCTGACACACACACTTGCTCTTGCATGAAGAAGATCAACCACTTTTGATAACCTCGTTGGTGTCTCTAGCTGCTGTAGCATCAGTCGTTCATACAATCTTACACTAATTCTCCAATAAATCTCTTGCTAGCTTGCTACTTAACCTTTTCCATGAGCATTCCCCTCAATTTATAAGAGAGAATGGATTAGTTACTTGGATAGGAATGATCCCAAGATATCAGGAAGGCCAATACTTAGATAACCATTCGAATGCCATCTCATCCTTCTAGAATATTCCCTTCTAGAAGGCTCGAGAATCTATCTTTTTCCCTTCTTTAGAAGATGTTCGCACCCTAGCAGTTAGGTATAGTGTGAACCCCTCGCACCCTGTCTTAATGCAGCCTAGGAGAACCATACATTCTCGCAGGCAAATATATAGGTAGCCTGCGAACCTCCCTTAAAAATATGATTTCAGGAAAGAGACAAAGGTAACTTTTCTCAGGAAAAGGTTCTAGTGAAGAGCCTGATTTCTCCATCATCATTACATCATCACGACAACCAAATTTATGGATAACAGAATGCCCCCCAAAGTCTGAGATTTGAACCAGTGACAGTCAATAGACTTTTTAAACTGCATGTGTTTGTCAAGAACCAAGAGCACATCTAATCGGAAACCTGCAAACATCCAAGCATCTGCAGAATATCATATATACCAATTCGGAGGTAGGCATTCCCATACTCAGATCATAGACTGATGACATCATAAACAAAGGTCACGACCACCAATCATACATTGTGGATCCATGCCGTCACAATATGGCATAGCCACCTGAATACACTGTGGATCTATGTGACAATTTTCTAATCAAGACGACATAGCCACGAAGCATACACAATGGATCTATGTGTCGCAAATTTATACATACTCCATCGCAACCTGGATCATAAAGAGAATACCCAGGGTCTTCAATCTCATCGCCCAAAGTACGAATCTAACCATGTGATTACATGTATTGAAGTCGAACATGGTAGAAACCACTTGATTACTGGTCATTGATGCAACCGTTAACAAGTGCGAGGGAAATCACCATTGATGTCAATGACTCCCAAGGTACTATAGTAAAATCCATCGAGTGTGAATAAATGAGTTGATGTCGAACATCCGACGGAATCTTTTGATCAGGGGTTAATGATGTAAACCCACTGTCGAAAGCGAGAAACTTGCCATTGAGGCATGCAAGCTTCAAGGTACTAAATAATTTCTAAGTCTTGATTCTGGATAATGTACTGAAGTCGACGAAACAAAACTCGTCATAGGAGGGCCTTGATGTATCCCCCATCAATGACACGAAATGAGTAACAAAGTTTGAAGGTGAAACAGATCACTTTGCAAATTGGACTGGACACAGGGAAGGCCGACATGGAGAGAATGGACAACTGCAGATAGCCGACTCAATATAGGTTTCAAATGGACTTCTCTTGAACATATGAACGACACGACCAATGATTTGGCAGCATTGACTCAAAGACGACACATGGAATGACCTTATAATCAATCGAAAGAGAGACAAATGGATTTCCCAAACTGGTTTCAAATGATGAATAGGGGGTGTCATGTTCAAGAGCGACTCTTACTGCCAATCAACACAAAGATGAAACATATCCCTTTCTCAAATTCCCCCCCACCATTTCTGGCAAGTACCTCTTTATTTTTACGCAAGCTTGAAGAGGATCACATATGCTTGTTGATATAAGCTCATTCTTCGGACGAGTCCCTCAGAGTATTTTTAACAAACCCTAAGAAGGAGTGGTTCGGTCCCATCACGGGTCTGTCAATGTTTGTTTAACGAGTCCAGAGATAGTAAAATCGAAGGTTTTTCAAGATTATAGAGTTTGGAAAAACACTTAAAAGATAACTCTCTCAGTTCCTTTTTTCATACAGTAGTCCAACGAGACTGAAAAAGGGTTAAACTATCGCTCGAAGAATGCGTACTTCAAATACTTTAGCGAGCGTGAAATTGCAAGATCGCTCGACAATCTTTTCATGTTTAGAGAGTCTGAAAAGAGATTAAAGAGAACTCCAGGGGGGTTCCTTTTTCGTATAACCACAGCGAGCCCGAAAAAGTGATAAAACGACGCTCGATCACATTCTTATGTTTTTCACAAGCGCAAGAACGGACAAAAGGTGCTCGAGGTTTTATGTAAAAACCATAAAAAACAATCAAAATCACACCACACCATGGAAAACTTTGTCCATAATCATCCATGTTTCACATCTGCAAGTCATTTCACTCATTTTCAATTTAGTGATTAGGTTTAAATAATAAATAAACATAAAAACCCAAATTTGATATAGTAAAAAGTAACTAAAATGAGTAAATAACTAAATTTACCATATCATTTCACATTTTTACCATTGAGTTCCAAAAACCCTCATTTTACCCTTTGCATTCGGTGTCGATTTTTGGGAGTTACGAGTGATCATTTGACGAGCCGTCAGCAACATCTTGGTAAGTTCTTCATTCCTGATCTTTTCATGGTTTAAAATTTTGATTTCATTGGTTAAAAGTTCTGTTTTAAGTTAGTTTTTGAACCATATATGCGTGGAGACATTCTCGCAGGTGGCCCATACGGGACCTGCGAGAATTAATCGTTCTCGCAGGTGGGCCTTAAGCCTCCTGCGAGAAGTTCGCACTGTGCATAATATGGCACCTGCGAGCAGCGCAAAACTCAAAAAATTTTGAAATGTTTAGCCAATAGAAGAAATTTATTTCATGAATAAGATCATTAATCATGTTTGTATGTTTCTTATGCAGGTTAATAGCCACAAACATGGTTCTTGAGTGGTGAGAATGATAACATGAAGAGGATAACGCAAATGCCAAAAATCATCCTCCCACCATAGCTGCACTAAGAGACTGTGGTATCTTAAAATACTTCCGTATCCCGGGCATGAGAGCCCAAGTCCGATTATTGGAGTATCTAGTCCGAATGTGGGATCCGGACCAGCAAGTTTTCATTGTCAGAGCTCACACCTTAGCTATTGACATCGAGGACATATATTTCTTGACCTTATTATCCAAGTGTGGGTCCTATGTCAGTCTGACCGACAACAGAGCAGGTGGGTTAAAAATGAGTGAATATTGCAACCAATACTGTGTACCTGAGGCCGAAAGAAAGAAAGGGAAAGTGGCAATCTGGGGAGTAACTAACTTGACTCTTTGCACTATTCTCTTCACGATTGCTCGGATGGCTGGAAGTGCCACTCCCCATATGGCATTGCAGAGCTATTTCCAGTATGCCATCGAGTGTACTGAGCCCCCCAAGTATTTAACTGGGTTGATGCATTATTACGCAGTATCAAAAGACAACTGACCAAGTGCAGGCAGGGAGAACTGAAACAATTTGGATATGGATCTCTGTTAGTGTCTTTATTCCTAGAGAGGGTCCCTGTATTTCGTCTACAGGTTGAGTGGAACTTGCCGAGTCCTAGGGATCCGAGGATGTTACGATGGTGTCGGCTCATGGCCCGACACGTGGCAGGACCAATCGTCAAATATGACGATATTTTCTTTGACTGGTTGCAAAACCAAATGCTGATGGTCGATGACTACGCATATGCTGGGTTGGATTTCCGAGGAGATCTGGATCTAGCACTACTTGAGGATGCTCAGTGGGGAGACCTCGGTAAGAAGTACACAAATTTTCTCTTTTTTTTTAAATGTTTTTGAATTTTAATCATTTTTAAATGTTTTTGTTTTATATATTTATTCGAAGACTAACTCAAAATATTTGTGGATGACACAAACGTTGGACCGTATAGACCTCCTGGCACTTCTCCTATCCAGCGACAAGGAGAAGCAGCAGCAACAACACCACAATATGCAGAAGATTATCAGATCGTGGAGCAAAATTTAGAGGGTCTTACAACAGACATTCCAGATATGACTTTGGAAGAGGTTCCACGACGCGATCAACATCACACTATAGGGGTTTCTGCAATTATGGGTCCACTGCTCCGCAGAGTAGCTAGGGAAGTAGTGTGTTACCATGAATGTCATCCATGACGTCACTTTGTAGAAGCTATAAGCTTCAATTTTTGATATTTTGGTCTTCGGACAAACATTTTGTAAAAACAAACTCTTTTGATCGTTATATATATACAGACAGCTTCTACTGGTTTACTTTACATTGTGTGAATTCTAATGTGTTTGATTTATAAATGGTTCAAATGTTTGTCCAATACATAATTAGCTAATGCATCTGTTAATCTATTAAGACATCTAGGAATATGTTGATATTCAATGTGATCAAAATATCGTTCCAAGAGGCGAATTCGCAAATGCACTCGTAATAAAGTAGGACTTCGAATAGAGTAGACATTACTTAGCTATAGTACCACAAGCTGCGAGTCGAGTCGCACAACCAAATGACGAA
This sequence comes from Picea engelmannii, assembly GCA_009831015.1. Lineage (NCBI taxonomy): Eukaryota > Viridiplantae > Streptophyta > Pinopsida > Pinales > Pinaceae > Picea > Picea engelmannii. The sequence continues at coordinate 96,212 of ML827783.1, read as the reverse complement.
TTCCAAGCGAGATAGCATCAACTAATAGTTCGATAACGACGCTATACTCGACAATGTTGTTGGTTGCACGACAAGGACATACACCTCGTAAAGATATAAGTTCGTTGGTTGGGGCATAGATTGCCCATGCAGCGGAAGCTAGGTTCCAAGTACTACGGCTAGCACCATCAACAAAGCCAATATAAGGTAGCGAATACTCCGACATATGGCAATCAAACACAACGTCACATAAGGGCAGAGACCATATAACGTCAAAAGTAAACTAAAGTAACACACACAATATGATACATAAATACAAGTATTTGTGCACAAATGACTTATGCATAATACTTCTTCAAGTACAACCCATTCCTGGGTTCACTCAAAGGTATACCATCATAATCAACCAGCTCGTACGCTCCTTTTTCCAACACTCTGCGAACAATGTAAGGACCACACCACATTGGTTCGAATTTCCCATCTCCTAAGACATATTTATCTTGTTCATACAGAAGAACAAGATCGCCTTCAGAGAAAACATGAGGCTTGACATGCTTGTCATATTGTGCCTTGACACGTTTCTTCTGGGCTTCTATTACTAGAGTAGCATCACGTCGAGTCTCGTCTAATCGCATTAGATACAACAGACGTTCCTCTTCAGCAGAAGTATTGGGTAAGAGTTCTACAGCTAACTTCAAAGAAGGTATCTCACATTCTATTGATAGAATGGCTTCCACGCCATAGACTAATCGAAAGGGTGTAAACCCCGTGGCGGATTTGACAGATGTCCGATATGCCCACAATGCCGAAAACAACATCGTGTGCCAACTGGTTTTATGAATTCCTATCATCCGTCGAATCATAGTTATAATAACTTTATTGATTGCTTCGACCTGGCCATTAGCTTGTGGATAATAGGGTGTTGATCTATCATGACGAAGACCCAACTTTTTCGTAAGTTCAGACATCATAAAATTCCTAAAATGACTACCATGATCGGTAACGATAGCCTGAGGAACACCAAAACGAGCTATGACATGGTTGAAAAGAAATAACGCTGTAGTATTTCCAGTATTATCGAATGTTGGCATCGCCTCGGCCCACTTTGTAAAGTAATCAACAACTACAATAATGTAACCATGCCCCCCGACTGAGTGAGGGTGACATGTCATGAAATTAATGCCCCATTTTGCAAAAGGACCAACTGAGACCACAGGATGAAGGGGAGCAGGATGGACCAACTTTTTTGATTGTAGGTCTGGCAGACATGGCACTTCTGAACAGCAGTAATGCAGTCATTGAACAAGGAAGGCCAAAAATATCCTGCATGTAAGATCTTCTGGGCAGTAGAATACCCAGACATATGACCACCACATGCTCCAGAATGGCAGTTATTTAAGGCTTTCTCGGCTTCGTCAAAAGTCAAACAACGTCGAAACACAGAGTCAATTCCTCGATGGTAAAGAGTATCTCCAAGGATAATGTACTGGCGAGCTTGATAACGGACACGACGTCGTTTAGTACTAGAAAAATCAAGCCGGAAAGTCTGGGTCTGGAGATATATAATGATATCTCCATACCAAATATCGTCAGTGATGATAAGGAAAAGTGATTCATCAGGTAATGAATCTACAACTACATTTTCCGTGGCTGAGTGGGGAAAATCGTAGATTAACTCAGCAAAAACTAAGGATTTCTTCGACGTGGCGCGATCCAATTCCAAGTCGAACTCCTGGAGTATGACAATCCATTTGGAGTACTTGCCCCCTAGCAATTGACGTGTCAAAATATGTTGCATAGGGTTACAATGTGAAATCACTGTAGTTTTCCTGGAGAGAATATAATGGCGAAAACGTTGAACTGCTTGAACAACAGCCAAAGCCAGTTTTTCAACATGTTGGTACTTGATCTCAATGGATGTGAGACTTCTACTCAAGTAATAAATAACATGTTCATCATGTGCATCATCCTCCTGAACGAGAACCATGCCAATAGTATACTCGGAGGCAGAAAGATAAAGAAAGTAATCACGACTATAATTAGGAGGGAAAAGAAGTGGAGCTTTCGTGAGGGACAACTTCAAAGCCTCAAAAGCATTGTTGGCCACGGTATCCCAGACAAACTCAGAACCTTTCTTTAGTATCCTTGTAAAATCTCGAGTAATCTCGGCGTAATTAGGGATGAAACGATGAAGAAAGTTTGCTTTCCCCTGCAAACTTTGTAACTGACACAATGAAGAAGGAGGAGGGAGATTAAGAATCGCCTCAACCTTAATAGGATCGACCCGGATCCCTTGACGTGAAAGAATGAAACCTAGAAGATGGCCGGACTCTACACAAAAGACACATTTATGAGGATTTAAACGAATTTGATAGAACCGACAACGAACGAAAATTGCTCGAAGATGAGTGGGGTGATCGACTCGGCGTAAAGAATGAGCTGGAAAATCGTCCAAATAAGGTTGAACGATATGCTTTATATCATGAAACACATAAGACATAACACGTTGAAACGTTGCACCTACATTCTTAAGACTGAAGGGAAGTTTCCTATAGGCGAAAGTACCCCAAGGACAAATAAAAGCAGTTTTATGTTGGTCCCTAGGAGCGATGTTAATTTGATTATAGTCGGAGAATCCATCCATGAGAGAAAAGATTTCACTGCCGGCACAGTCATCGACGATCTGGTCGATGAAAGGGGTTGGAAAGTTGTCCTTTGGACAGGCTTTGTTAATATCCTGATAATCAATGCAAACATGTATACTACCACCTTTCTTATCAATCAGTACAGGGTTAGAAACCCATTCTGTCAGAGCCACAGGATAAATAAAACCGGCTTTGAGAAGTTTTTCAACTTCGAGTTTGATAGCTGCCACTTTACATGGATGAACCGGACGAAGGCGCTGCCGGACTGGTTTATCTCTAGGGTATGTCTTTATCTCATGCACAACAATTGCAGGGTCGATACCTAGCATTTCTTCGTAACTCCATGCAAAGATGTCACGAAATTCTTTGAACAAAGCAGTATAGGTGACAATTTCATCTGGAGAACACGAAGCTCCAATGTGAACATTTTCAACTATCCCAGGTTTAATTGATATATCAATGGGAATCGTGGGAGAAATATTACTGAGGTTCCCTTCTGCAAACACATCATGTGTAGATCCGGGAACGGTCGATATGACAACAACGATCGACGGAGTCAAAATCCGTTGGTAGTTTTCGAGAGTCTGTTGTTCCAGAAACAATATGGAACGATGATGTCCATCTTCCCAAGGGGTGTCCTCCATGACGAACATGGTCATTTCGTCAGTGGGAAAGATGACATGGAAATGATCATGAGACAACTCATTAAGAGAAAAAGTAGAAGGTGTTTCCAATTGAATAGCTTGATAAGCAGACTCAAATAGACTTAATGGCATAACGTTGCCGAAACGAGTATGATCTCCTGGATCAGGGACTATCCAAGGGCCAGAAGACACATGAAGCTCATGAGGTACAACGGAGATCATATTAATATAAGCAACGGACGAGCGTGGAATATCGGGTGGAGGTGGTATGGGGAAAGTGCCCATTAACGAAGAGTCCTTTAAAAGGCCGACACCGACATTCTCGTAACCCGGGGGGGGGTTTTAGCTATAAACGACACGTTGCCAGTATGAGTATCAGAATTAAAAAAGGCAAGTTGATCAACCGTAACAACTTTTTCCTGATGAGGAAATCGCACAACACGGAAAAGCGTTGACACAACAACGTGCATAGAATCGATCCAGCTACAACCAAGTAGAAGATTATAATCCAGGGGAGCATCGAAAACTTCCACTTCAACTTGGACTGTCTTACCTTCCAGAGTAACAGGCAACGATGGAAGAACACCGTAAGGATTAAAACCAGAGCCATTACAGGCTTTCAAAGTATTTTGTGATTCATTTAACGGAGGAGAGCCGATGGCTTTCCAACAAGCTAAAGACATTACACACGTAGAGGCACCCTCATCGATTACAGTTCGAAAAATATTATTGTCGGTGAAAACAACTTGTATCTGAAACGCAAGCTGAGGGGGTAACCTTGGAATATGATCTTCCAAGTCAAAGACTATTAAATTCATATCTGTGGGATCAATTCCACCTATAGCTTTCAACAGAGCCCTTCGTTGTGCAGGACAAGACTGAAGGACTTCAAGGGCAGACATCGTTGAAGGTGCTTGGGCCAGATCTTCTATAATGCTATAGTTCTGGGCTGCACGAGCATGAGGATTGAAGGTCAATTTCTTAATGACGCCTTTCGGGGGTGGTCGCAGAACTGTATCAAGGCTCGGTCGTTCGAGATGAAGAGGACCATTTGTAGGCGGAGTCGGTGGAGAGGGCTGAACCAGAGTAGGAGGTAAATTGTCAACCTTCTCCTTAGATGGAGTATATTCTTTGGCTCTAGTCATGAGTGCAATATTATTTTTCGTAGAATCACCGATACACATCAAAACATATGATGTCGTAGAAGTAGAAGGTTGGTCATGAATGACCAACGAGGCCTGTTGCTGAGACGGGAAGGGTTGGGACAAGACTGCCGGCGTAGATGGTTTCGACGTTCCTTGGAGGAACTTAGTAACTTCGCGACGTCGAGGAAAATCCTTCGTGTAGTGATCGTCACCACAGATAAGGCAAGGGTAGAGTGGCTTGCGCTTATCCCGATCTTCAACAGGAGGGGTTTCAGTTTGCTCGTTTTGATTATTATTTTTACTCTCCTTATTCTTACCTCTTCCTTTCTTTGATTTATTTTTACCGGTAGGGGTAGATTGAACAACGTTCACCTCAGAAGTTTTATCGGTAGAAGCGGCAGGAGACAGAGAATTTTGAACATTAGAAGAATTAGATTTAGGGGTTGTAGTCGAAACAAAATGTGAGTGGGTATGAGCAGTACCAATCACACCATCAGCTTCATGCGAGGCAGCTGGAGCAGTTGAAGTGATGGAAGTACCAGGACGAGGTAGTTCAGGTAGTAAATTGTAAAGTGTTCCCGTTTGCGAATAAACGAGATCAAGATATTGAGCACGACTTATAGCCTGCTCCTCTGTAACAACACCACCCATAGCAATGTATTTACCAATTTCGTTCACGAAAGATTTCATAAACAATTCTGCCAGTAACTGATCAGGGAGTTCAAGTTTAATGAGACGTCGTCTCCTTCGCCACTCATGAATATGATCCGATATATGAGTTCCTTTAGTTTATTTGAAAGAGGTCAAGATCTCAGTCCCAGTATCGTAACGGATCGGTAACTGGTAATGTGTAAGAAAATCCATAGCTAGGGTGTTGAAATCAGAAAAGAAATCTCGTGGCAATTCAATATACCACTTCGCAGTAGAACCGGTAAGGGTTCTTTGAAAAAGACGTAGACGAATGGAGTCATCCATCAACGAGTTGGACGAACACCATAAATGAAAATTCATAACATGATTATTTGGGTCCTCTCCCGCCTTGCCATTGAATTTCGGAATATCTGATGGAAGCTTGGCAGGAATAGTCGGCCATTGGGGAGAGTGACGAATAGGATCATTTAGAATCCTAGACAAATCTGGAAAATCCAAGGTAGCAAGAAAAGGCAACTGCCGATTCACTTGTGGGTACTGGTGACTTTGAGGTGGAAGCCCTGTCGGCAAACCAGCAGGACCGTATGTAGTCTGCCCATAGAGGGAAGACCCTGGCTGATTCGGTGGTGGCTGGATAAGATAGTAACCCCAAGGATTGTGACCTTGAGTTTGAGTAGGGACCTGAGGTTGAGTAGTCTGACCCGAACCCCAAATAGGATTAGTTATACTCGGATGAGGTTGGCCTATAGTAGGGACAGTTTTCTGCCCCCTAGCATTTTGAGGAAAGTTGCGTAGAAGTTGATTCCAATACTGGGCCAAGTCGGGAGGTATGTTTTGTCCAAAAGGTGAGGTTGGTCCCCCTATGGTAGGTATAGTTCTGCCCGAAATTTGTGTGCCAACCGTAGGTTGCATAGTAACTGTGTTGTGTCCGGGAAAAGGAAAAGGAACCGTACCACACTGTCCACCAACAGGAATCTGCGGGTTTGGTGTAACAGTCGGGATAATTCCACTAGGATTAGGATTTCCAGAAGGAAATGGAGGGAGTGTCGGGATAAAAGCGGGAATACCTGGAGAACCAGCTGGAGTTTGCGGAGGTGTTGGATTAGGAGAATTCAACAAAGCATTCAAAGCATGGTACCCGGGTGGAAATGTCGGGATGACATCAGGTATTCTCTAGGTATTGATAGGAGCAAGAGTAGCTGCAGTAATATCGGTTTGGACACTCGTAATATTAGCGAGATGGGCCATCTCGGGAGGGAGAACAAAGCGATAAGTGGTAGTCTCTGGTGTAGTTTCTGTCTCAAAAGACACTGGAGGGTTGATTTCGTAGACAGGGGGTGACTTAGTACCAAAAAGGACTCGTCGGAAATCACCCGACCAAAAAGGATCTTGACCTACTACACCGGAAGAAGGCCCAACGGTTGATTCGGAAGATGTAACAACGACTTCGTCAGAAGAATTTAATCGCACAATAGGTCATTCACCACGGCGAATGCGATAGTCTTCTCTAGTATTGGTGATTCAAAAATCTTCTAGAGAGTCAGTTTGGTCTACCTGTGGGGGTGGTGTAGTGACAACTGGAACGTCACTTGTTTCCCTGTGTGGTGGAGTAACCACCGAGACTTCAGTCTGATGGGGAGAACCCTCAGGTGTACTGGTAGGCGAGGGTGGAGTATCGTCCATATGTTCCGGAGATAAACCTTGCATTCTACGTGAATGCCCTGGGGGATAAATTGTAAACAAATGACAAGCTCCACAAAGAAATTCCTATGGTCAACTTCGAGAAACAAAGAGCACGTACTAGTAAATAAAATCTAGGAAGCAATCACCAAGCAAACAATACCTTCTAATTTCGAAGCCACTAGTTGGTGATGAAATCCAACGTCGCAACAATGAGATGAGAAGGGGCGGGGCTAGGGTGGAAAAGTTACGCTGACGACCTGCTTAACGGACTTACACCCTGGTGCAAGCTCCCACACATAATCGTGGGTATACCCTCCAAGGAGCCCGAGTGAGTCTGGCCAACGTCAATTCCAGGTACCGTGAAGACTTTCCCCTCCACAGTCACCTTGGGTAAGAACCTAGAGAGATAGGCCACTAAGGTCACCACAAACAATAGTAAAGCCCTGTGGAACAGTCGTCAGTCCGATCCACATGCAAGGGCAGGGTATCTAGCCCGAAATCAACTCAAAAGGCTTCCACTCATCATTGTGGGTATACCTCGGAGTGATCCCCATAATACGTGCAATCTCTACACCGATGTCAACAAAGCAGGGTTAGTAACTCTACCAACACCAATGCGACCTAGTGTTTGACCCTTGTGTTAGAAGGGCTTCCCAAGACAGTATGTTGCAAATGGAATTTAACACTCCCTAACTCAAGATGCTATTGTGTGTTTTGAGCTTTTGGAGAGTGTATCTCTCTTCCTACTCCAAAGCACTAGCCTAGCTAAATGTTGGTGTATAAGAGCCCTAGAAAAGAGTTACTA
>ML827783.1:69171-88610 GCA_009831015.1 Picea engelmannii | reverse complement strand
AATGGAATTTAACACTCCCTAACTCAAGATGCTATTGTGTGTTTTGAGCTTTTGGAGAGTGTATCTCTCTTCCTACTCCAAAGCACTAGCCTAGCTAAATGTTGGTGTATAAGAGCCCTAGAAAAGAGTTACTAGATAAATTTCAAGATTACGCAATGTTTTTAAGAGCTATTGTTTACTCAAAGGTTACGGAAGTGAAACTCGTGTTGTATGACTCTGACCCAAATAATGCAAGGATGCTAATGAAAAATAACACTTTTCATTCCATGAATCCTATTTATGGGAGAGAGAGAGAAGTTTCCAAATCAACCCTGTACTACAATGTAATGCATAGTTTCCTTTCAGATGTCAATGCAAACAATCATTTATCAAAGGACTATCTCTATGTGTCTTTTTCAAATACTTCGATAAACTCTAAAATTTGATTTTTCAATGTTTTCTAAAAGACAAAAACAATGTTTTTGAAAGAAAAGATTATTGTTCACTTTCCAAAAATAATTCTCACTATATCAATGAGAAAGCATAAAAATCAAATCATAAAGAAACAATCAATAACAACCCAATCAACTCTTTCAATGAAAGCAAAAACAAAGAGAAAACCAATGAGGCTTCCCAATGCAAACGAAAATGTTTTTTCATGCCAATAAGCAATTGAGAAAAACCAAGCACTTGACTCTCAACCAATCACTGGTTCTCAACCAATCAGACACACTCAGCTCTTGAAGTCAGAGAGAATTAATTTGCCAATAAGAGTCAAGAAACGAAAGCCAAGCTACAAAGGACAAGAAAAAACCTTGAAAACCCTAAACTTGTTCAAGCATGCAAACTAAAGCAAAAGCTATATCAATCAGTGGTCCAGTAAGCCAATAAGATGTAATTCAACTGATCTGGGCAGTCAAAAAGATAAAAACTCAATTTCAAAAATCTTGAAAAGACTGTTCGCGGAAAAGGAATGTAACACAGTGCGAGAAGTTATGATTCTCGCAGGCAACCTTTGAGCAAGGTGCGAACACCTCGCACTGAACCCTATGAGTAGGGTGCGAACCTGACCAGTTCTCACAGGATGCAATTAAACGCAGTGCAAGAAGTCCTGAAGATGACAAAATTTTTGAAAATGAAAGCTAAATTGACAAAGGCTTCTAGACCCAGAAGGTCTCTCAGGGTATCCTGAGGACTCAGAGACTGACGAGACAAGAGAAAAATGAAACCAAAGCAAATGGCCACAGAAAATACAAAAAGCCACCAAAAAATGGGATAGTTCCCCAGTGGAGTCGCCAATTTTGTTTCAGGATTAATCCGTAAGTGTGGAAACGAACCGATCTCCCTAGATCCACTTGGATCTAGAACAAAACATGACAGAATAATACTCTTTCCCTAGATTTAGACTATTGAATGAACTAGGAGGCAGGAATCATGAACGTATCTTATGATCGCTTCCTTGGGTCTCTATTGTACCAGCTTCGCTCCAATGCTCTTGTGCCGTCAAGACCAGGATAGCTCAAACCAATTGAAGTGAAAACAACTCAATATATTCAACAGTTAATCTATATATATGATCAAGGAGTTATGTAATAAAGTGACATAATATTTATGGGAAAGGGACATATTACTGTATTAAATTGATAGAAAGAAAGAATTACAACCTGAGCCTTGATGTTGCAAGTCTCCTTTCGATGGTTCCTAGCTCTGAAACACACACTTGCTCATGCATGAAGAAGATCAACCACTTTTGATAACCTCGTTGGTGTCTCTAGCTGCTATAGCATCAGTCGTTCATACAATCTTACACTAATTCTCCAATAAATCTCTTGCTAGCTTGTTGCTTAACCTTTTCCATGAGCATTCCACTCAATTTATAAGAGAGAATGGATTAGTTACTTGGATAGAAATGATCCCAAGATATCAGGAAAGCCAGTACTTAGATAACCATTCGAATGCCATCTCATCCTTCTAGAAGATTCCCTTCTAGAAGGCTCGAGAATCTATCTTTTTCCCTTCTTTAGAAGATGTTCGCACCCTAGCAGTTAGGTACAGTACGAACCCCTCGCACCCTGTCTTAATGCAGCCTGCGAGAACCATACATTCTCACAGGCAAATATATAGGTAGCCTGCGAACCTCCCTTAAAAATATGATTTCAGGAAAGAGACAAAGGTAACTTTTCTCAGGAAAGGGTTCTAGTGAAGAGCCTGATTTCTCCATCATCATTACATCATCACGACAACCAAAATTATGGATAACACTTGTCTGATTGAAAAATTCACTTTTGTCATCCAAAACAAAAAGAGCAAAGGTCACTATTGTCTTTCATGAGATACAAACTCCAGATTAATCAACAACATAATTACTTCAAGCAAATGTCCATTTGAGAATCACCCTAAGTCAACTTACCGATCTGACATCTAAAGCCTACATTACCTAAGAAGGAAACTTCTTAAGAGTGGAGCCCTAACTAGGGAGTCTAATCTACTTATACTGTGAAATTTATCTATAAACATCCAATGATAGTAAATCTCTGAAGCTAGTTAGGTGGGATCTGTTCTTCTGGCAAACATATAAATATTCCMTRTTTCACTAYTGAATGCTACCTTTGTCAATATTCCATCAAAAGAAGGGCAATTTCACTTTTTAGGTATTAGATCATATGCTAGATGATAAATGTACTTCTGGAATTTGATTGGTTTCTTTTGCTCTTATCATCTTTTCTCCATTATGATATAAAATGTTGAATCTTCTTGCATACAGATACACAACATCTTCGGCATGGGGAAAGGTCAAAGAGCCCCTTCAAAACTCGTTTTCAGACTCACATGATCACCCTGCAGAACCAAATACAAAAGAAGATAAGCACAGAATAAAATAAGTACAGGATATTCCCATACCAAGTTTTCAAGAAACTTCAGTCTAAAGGGATGAATTCTGACAATTTACAAGCAGTCGCACATGCTATGGGTATTAATCATACAAAGGTAAAAGAAAAGGTAACATGGTATTTATTTTCCTATGCTTATAAAACTACAATAAGTATGAAAATATATACTAGATCTTATGACTTTAGTGTTAAATCCATGCGCCTACGCCTCATACCCATACGCTTAAACCTAATCAATCCTCTCATAGCTCTTGAACATGGTTAAGGGCAAAAAATCATATCAAAATATGAAGCATGTATAGCAATGATAAGCCACGAATATATTTTGTCCTTAAGCAATTCACAAACCTATCTTATATCATGAACCATGATCTAACATCAAATTCACCACCCGAACGTCAATCACCTATCCCAAAATGATGCCTTGAACACCCAATATCTTGTCCTCGTCATTACAGTAACATGTAGAAATGAAATGGCTTATCTGGTGGCGAAGCCATCCAGATAACCCTCACCTAGTCATAAATTTGTCCTTACGACATCCTTACTTAAACTTACCATTCACATTACCAACATCATCACCATATTCCCCCTTGTCGTGAGATTTCTCCAGTCCTGAGCCTACTCATTTCTGGTATCAAACCCTTACCTTCATCAATTGACCAAACCCTTGTGCTACAACCCGATCCTTTTCTCACAACTTATAACGATGGTGGTTAGTAAACACGAACCGGTCTTCCAAATTTATAGGGAAAGCGAGGAGTTCCAATTATGTCAAGAAAAATATGCTAGATCGGGATGGATGCCATTTCTAGAAAAATTCACAGGTTGGCATGAGAAGATATATCACGAATTTATTCAAAGTTACAATGGAGAGATTGCACATATAGGAAATCTATAACTGATAATCAACAAAGCAACCTTAAGGGAGGTCACGAGACTACCTAGCAGAGGAGCCAAATACTTCAAAGGTGTAGGAATCAACAAAGAAATGTGCCAACGATTCCTGAAAGAAGATCATCAGCACCCTCACTGGAAAAAGGGGATCCCGAGGAACTGCATCAAGGAAGAGTTTTTCCTCTATTTGCAACATTTCCATAAAGTTTTTACGCTCTTCTGCACTAAGATTGTGAACAATCTTATCGAGTTTCTTCAAGTTTTTACAAGCTACATGACACACATTAAACAATACACATCATTAATTTAAAGTTTTTACAAATGTTTCAAATATATCAACATTTTAATAAAACTTAAAGAATTTTTTATTGGAGATATTACACACTCACCTAGGTAATTATTTTCCTAAGGTTGATAGTCCAATGTTGAGAGTGTTTTCTTGGAGGAGAATATTCTGTCTAAAGAATATTAGAGAATATTCCCCTACAAAATAAAGCATTCCTCTTCAATTTAGAGTCAATTACACTCAATTAGACTAGTGGAATTCACTCATGCATGACAACCTCAGTTTTATCACCAACAATTGCATGTGTTTATCTCACTTCCACAAGTGGGACTAAGTTAAGTGATGATTTCATGGATCAATTAACTAGGACTAGGTTACATATTACTTCATTTTTTGTTAACGACTGTCTAGATCTCTCTAGATCACTACTATGGTGAATTCACTTAACCATGTAGAGTATATCATGTGTATTTTACCATTTTACTCAACATTTAATACAATTATTTCATTCTACTCTCTTCTCTTCTCTCTTGCAAGCTCTATGTGTTCATTTTCTACTAGCTAGATTCATTGTGAAAACTTCACATGGCATCAGAGCCTTGATTGCTAGGAGAAAGCGCACAAACATTTCTATTTTCAGGTACATGAGGAAGATCCATTCAAAGAAGATGGATTACTTGTCGATAATACTTCTCATGCCTCATAACTACTTCGCGTGGAAGCTAAAAATTCTGCATCAGCTAAGATGTAGAGGCTTGTACCAGATTACTATGGTGACAGAGATTGAGACAACTTATTCTATTGAGACGAACATGTATCTCAACCACATGGATGAGGCCTATGACCTCCTATGCGTGTCTATGTCTCATGAGCTTATGTTTCACATTGAAGCTTGTACCATACCAGATGATATTTGGACAAAGTTGGAGGATCCCTTTTGCAAATAGAACAAAATGAGAGGCCATATACTCAAGGCCGAGATAAATTCCCTAGAACCGAGGAGTTTTGAAAACATCCAGGACTTCTTTACGAAGCTCAAGTACCTCCTTCATATAAAGGGATGTGGAATAAACAAATCCACTCAACACAGTCAGTTAATCCTTTCTATTCTGGAAAAAATTGGTCCATATTATGTTGTTTTTGTCTCATCTTTCCATACAAACATATTCACTTCAGGATCTACTTGGAAAATGTCGACATTAGATAAATTTATTGAATCCCTCACACATGAGAAATACAAGCTCATCAAGACGGGAATAATCAAGGGATCCAATGCGCATGCACTTGTTGTGGATGAGAGAAGCAAGACATGCAATTTGAAGACCAAGAAAAAAGGAAAAAGAAAGGTGCATGCAGAGCCAAAGAAGGAAGGGTACTCCAAACCCTTCGATGATTCCTCAGGATCCAAAGGTGGAAAATGAAAGAAAGGGAAGACCAAATGTGGTTACTGCAACAACGATTATCATCTTGAATCTACATGCATGAAGAAGCAGATTGAACAAATGGTGCAAATTCTTCAAAAGAACAACCTTGGGGATCACATTCTCGAAGCTTCCAAGAAGAAGCCGAAAGATCAAGCGAAATGAGATAACTCTCATGCATTGATTTCCATTAACTCTTCTCTTGATGCATGTATCTTAGATTCATGCGCATCCCACCATATGGAAACAACAAAGAATGTTTTATCTTCTATTTCTACATGCATGGATCCTCCCATGCTCATGGGATATGATACCCCAGTTGAGGTCATTGGTCAAGGGAGAGTAGAACTCCCACACATAAGTTTTGAGAATTTCTTGCATGCTTCAAAACTCTCCATGAATCTACTCTCGATTTATCATATAATGCATTATGGTACAAGAAAAAGGGTGGAATTCAGACCTGATTTTGTAACCATATCTTATATGTGTGATAAATCCACGATTGTTGTTGGTGAGGTAAACCACCAATCACATTTGTATACTTTCAATAACTTCATTTCTAAATCTGATTCTACTTTACTACTAACAGATGTTGATGATACTAGTAGATTATGGCACTAGATATTTGACCATTTAAGCTTCAAATACATGCAGCAACTATGCAAACAGGAAATGGTCACTGACTTTCCGAACATACATTTTTCCAAAGGAACTTGTCAAGGATACGTTCTTGATAAATATCCCCAGGAGAAGTTTGAGAAAGGAAAGTCTTGGAGGGTCTGCTCTCCTTTGGATCTCATCCACAATGATCTAATGGGACCCTTTCCTCATCCATCCACCAACAAAGTAAGGTACATGCTTACATTTATTGATAATTTCTCATGATATACTTGGGTGTATTTTCTCAGGTAGAAGTCCGAGGTTTTTGAGCATCTCAAAAACTTCAAATCACATGCAGAGACTCAGTTCGGGAGAAAGATCAAAATCATCCGAATAGACAATGGGGGGGAGGATGTGAACCGATATGTCCAACAAATTTTTTCAAAGGTAGGTATACAGTTCCAACACACGGTACCTTACAAGGTCCCACCGCCCAACAAAGGTCAACATCTTTGTAGATTAGAATTAGTATTTATTTTCAGTAGTGTAAACATTAAATCAGCTGTAGCTTTAACTCTGTTAGATGATAGCAATACTACTTAGACTAGGATTTCCATTATATAATTGTTTAGAGATATTTACTTGCTCTATTTTTGCATATGTTTTGTTTTTATGAATTTGGTTTTTAGACATGAATGTTGGCAGCAGTGGTCATACATATTTGAAGGAGAAGTAGTGAAGTCCACAACAACACATTGTGAACCACAACATACTCAGTATATTGACTATTGAACTACTCATGCTATGTCTTGATGATTGATGTATAATTTCTCTTTCAGAAGTGTGGATTGCATAGTTAGTTTTCTAGGTCAGATAACAGATTTGATCTGTCAAACCAACTCCATCTCATACTTGCATGTGCCATAATGGATTGGATAGCCTCTTTGTGAAAGACAACCAAAGTGCATTGCAGTTTTCTATTTTGATTTGTTTCTAGCATGCATAATATAGTTTAATTCTATACTCGTGACATTAGAAATTTCCTTTCTTACTGGTGTCTTGTAACTCTGTTGATTACGAATCCCAGATTGATAATTAATGAGTGCATTATACTAAACATATAAGTAGAAAAACATTTTGGCGCCGTTGCCGGGGAGTTGCAAACGGTAGGAAGTGATTTTTAGCCTAGATTATTTGTATAATTTTTTTTTTTAAGGCTGCTTGAGGGAGGAGGATAAAACGTTTAAGATGTGAGTGAAGAGCCATGCGGCCACTAGAGTGGGGTTCTCCGAAGCCAGGTTGCCTTCTTACCTTGTAGATAGAAGTAGGATTTCAATTCAATTAAAGAATCAAATTTCCATTTTATGCATAGATATAGAGATAACAAGGGTAGATTTGTAAACTCCAAAGATTGAAAAACAACCCCCCCTACTAATCCAACTGACACTGGTGTAGGAAAAATTCCACCAACAAAAAATTCAAGGGGAGCCAGCGAGGCTCTAGAAGGAGAACCTAAAATGGAAGAATCAGTATTGGGACAGGGAGAACGTGAGTTTGCTGACATTTAGGAGACACAAAAAATCCAGTTTCTGAACCATCCATCAGTGGAATGCCAGAAGAAGAAGGAAATGCAACCATAAAGACTGAGACTTTTGGGTTTCCAATCTTGGATATTTCCAGAAACATCATCATGAAGAATATCTCACTATCATCATTACGCACTTTCAGAGGTATGTCAACTAAAGACCCAAATTTATTTTTATTCGAGTTTGACATATTATGTAGAAGCTATAACTACTCAGACGATGCCCAAAAACTTAAGCGTTTTCCTGCTACAATGAAAGATTCAGCCTTAAGATGGTTCATGAGCTTAAGAGAAAATACAATCCTTTCTTGGGATCAAATGAAAGACACATTTTTACGAGAATACCAAGACTATTGTAAGGATAATGTTAAAAATGACATTTTTAAAGTGCAGCAACCAGAAGATGAAAGCCCTGAAGACTACATAGAAAGGTTCTTATACAACTATCAAAAGTCAAAACTATTCACCACAGACCCAGCTGTAGTAAGAAATGTATTCTTGAAAGATCTCAGAGATGATTGCATAGAAGTTTTAAACTTGTTGAGTTCAGGAGATGTACACCAAAAACCTTTTTCAGAAATTGCAGATTACTGTAGGAGATACTCAAGAGGACAAGCTAAAACATGCAAAGGACCAAGAGATCCTTTTAGCATAAATAGAAAACAAAGCTCAGGGTCTGTCACCAGAATTGAGTTAGGAAACTTATTAGAGAACTTTAAAACAAACATCTTGAGAACAATAAGTAACCAGTTAGATATTCTGAAACTGAAAAAGAAACAAGAAGAAGATGCTTTAGCAATATTTTGTCATAGATGGCGAAAGAAGCACAACAACGAGAAATAATGCCCATTAAATGTCATAGAAATATGTGGTTTGTGTACACTAGAACACCCCACATCCGAGTGTCCAACCTTGCTTGAGCTACAAGCCATGTATAGGGGAGGAGGAGTCTCACAAGAACAACCATACCCTTCTAGAAGACCTTGGAGAGCCCAAAATCCCAATACATTTTATGATCCTAATACATAATATCAACAACAACAATGGGGTCCTTCCCTAGTGACCTATCCACAATGGACACCTCAGCAAACTCAACCTTGGCAATAAGGTTGGAGGGGACCTATGTATGGAAATCCCTCTTACCCTACATTTCCATAGTACCCTGCAAACATTTCCTAATTACTACCTGGATTCAACCCACCACAGATGCAAGCCTTACTCCCACCTCCTATACAACAACAATTTACAACCCCCTTGAACCCTAATCAATAGTCGCAAGTATCTATAAATGCCAATCAACAACCACAAATCCAAGCTTCCCACAATCCTCCAAGATCAACAACAATCCCTGCCCAACCAATCCCTAACCCCAATAATCGACCCACCCACCTTGTGCATAATACATAAGTTCAAACCTTCCCCACCTATGAAATTCAACTACGATCGGGGAAAGTTTTAAACCAATCAGATTCTGCTGTAATAATTCAGGAAGAAAACAATAATCATTCTGAGGATGAAAACACTCAAACCACCCCTGCAGAAGAAGAGGCCTCTCCTCCTATTCCAATCACTTCTCAGTCTGTATGAGTACCCCAACAAATTAATCTCCCACCTTACCCTGAAAGACTATTAGTGAAGAAACCTGACCCACCCTTGCACATAGATATAGAAGATGAATTACGAAACGTGTGCATAAAAATACCTCTGTTGCAAGCCATTAAGGGTATCCCTATATACGCCAAAATAATAAGGGATCTTTTCATTAAAAAACCAGGAAGGAAGAAGAAGGAACCTCCCCTTGTTCAGGTAGTGGGACAATTATCTGAATTTATTTCTGAAATGCCATACAAATATAATGACCCTGGAAATCCTGTAGTCACTGTTGAAATTAATGGCATTTCTCTACCAAACACACTAATTGATTTGGGCGCAGCTATTAATGTAATGCCTTTTGATACTATGCAAAATCTCCAAATCAACTAGTTAAGAACAACCCAAACCATGATCGAGTTGGCAGATAAGTCAGTCATTAGCCCTGCAGGAAGTCTAGATGATGTCACAGTCACTCTATTTTCTTGGGAATATCCAATAGACTTTTTAGTCATCTATTCTAAATCATCCTCCAAACCAGGACACCTTGTGGTTCTTGGCCACCCTTGGCTGGCCACAACAGATGCCTTTATCAGCTATCGGTCTGGTGAGATGACTATATCCAATGGCACACATAGCCAAAAACTTGTCCTCTTCCCTGCTACCCAACCAGTACAAGAAATACCTATTTGGTTAGAAAACCCCTATGGAGAGGAAGATTGCATCAGACCTTTATTAAGACTTGAAAAAGTAAGAGGAATACAAGAACAATCAGATGAACAAGTCTTAAGCTTATTTTTGGCTGACACAAATTGCATTGAATACCCAAGGTCTTTTGAAAAATTGTCACATATTTTTAGTTCTGAATTTCAACAAACTTGGCACCCTGATATCACTCAATTATATACTTTATCACCAGCCTCCTCAGATAAGGAAGAAACTACTGAACTTGTTGAGATTAGCCCAGGAAAACCGTTGTACATCAACTCTAGTTTGGAACCAGAACAAAAGATACAACTGATTGAAATGCTCCAAAGACAATTTGATGCCTTTGCATGGGATTATGCAGACATGAAAGGAATTCACCCTGACACATGCACACATCATATCTACACTAATGAACAAATTAGACCAGTTAGACAGCCTCAACGAAGGATGAATCCAACCCTTAAAGATATTGTAAAAGAGGAATTGCAAAAACTCCTTCGAGCCAATCTCATATACCCCATTTCATATAGTCAATGGGTATCTCCACTTGTCATAGTTCCCAAGAAAAATGGTAAGTGGAGGATATGTGTAGACTTCCGAGAGTTAAACAAAGCCACCCATAGGGATTATTTTCCCTTACCATTTATCGATCAGGTGCTAGATACCCTGTCCGGAAATAAGTATTTTTCGTTCTTGGATGGGTTTGGTGGTTACAACCAGATACAAATAGCACCCGACGACTAGGAGAAGACCAATTTCACCTGCCCTTGGGGCACATATGCTTATAGGGTGCTCCCTTTCAGACTTTGCAATGCCCCAACCACTTTTCAAAGAGTTGTCCTAGCCATTTTCTCTGACTTGACCAATGATTGTGTGGAAGTATACATGGATGACTTTATTGTCCATGGACAAGACTTTCAGGAAGCATTGACCAGTCTAGAAAAAGTCTTGATTAGGTGTAAGGAAACAAACCTTTCCTTAAGTAATGAAAAATAAAAAATGATGCTCACTGAAGGTATTGTTTTGGGACATCACATTTCTGGTTCTAGAATGAGAGTTGATCTGGAAAAGATTTATATCATCACACAAATCATAATACCTTCCTCACAAAATGAAGTCCGTAGCTTTTTAGGACATGCTGGCTACTATAGAAGATTCATTCGGAATGTTACAAGCCTAGATACCCCTTTATTCAAATTATTATCTAAAGAAGCGGAATTTAAGTGGGATGATGAATGCCAAATATCTTTCGAAATTCTAAAACAGAAATTATCAACTACCCCTGTGTTAAGAGGACCAAATTGGTCCCTTCCTTTTCATATATGTACCGATGCCTCAGACATAGCCCTTGGATTAGTCCTTGGACAAAGATAAAATCAAATGCCCTATGTTATTTACTTTCTTACCCCGTTTTGTTTTACTTTCACAATTTCTTTTCTTATTTTTGTATGTAAATTTCTATAATTTATTTGATCCTTCACGGACTTGCTAAACATCAGTTTGTAGGCATCGACAATATTCTGTTCTTCTTCGGTACCAAAAATCCTGTTCTGGTCCGGTACCAGCAGTTCAGTACCAATCCAGTACCAGAAGTCTGTCCTTCTACAGTACTATCAAGATATATTACCTAATTGAAAAAGCATACTACGCATACCTCAAAATCTTATTTCAATTAATCTGAAGTACAAATCCAGGCAAACAATCACTTAAGCTGAAACCAAGAAGCCGAATGCAGTATCAAATGACAACCCTTGTGAAGCAATAATTTCATTTGGTTCTGTCGACAACTAAAGGGAAGTATTTTAATTTCTTTTGGTTCTGTTGCTAAGAAGTATTTTAATTTCTTTTGGTTCTGCTGCTTAAAAAATAAATAAAAGAGGGGCACAATCCTTACCTATGATTGCTCAAAGAACCATAATCCGCTTCAAAGACTAGAAGTTTCCTTTACCCAGTATTTCAACATGATTTAAAGGAAAAAATATATTAGCCTATAAGTAACTATCTCACCCTAACCAGACTTCAATAGTATTCATTGGATTATCTTATTAAATAGTAACATATGAGTATATGAACACTCTCTACCATGGACACACTACCAAAACTTTTATGGAAGAGGATGTACCAGTACCCTAAAAAAACTTTAGGTCATTCTCTTATGGACAAATTCAGACAAAATTATACATCTGGATCACTCTAAAGAAAATAATGTGCATAAAAGTTTGTTTTTCCTTCAGAAAAATCTTTAAAAGACATCCAAAAGAAGAGTATATGCCTTCCAACCCAATACCATCCTAGCCTATAAAATGGTTTTCAGACAAGCCTCCCCTGTCATCGTGCAAAACACTCTTTAATAAAAACCAAAATAGGTGACTATGGACAAGAAGCCTCTGATGGAAAAAGGGTTTAAGAGACTAACCCACCGGGATACTGAACAGGCCTGCTGGTAGCGGGTACCGGTTTGTGGTATGACTAGGCAAACCCATCAAGGTATTGAACATGCCTATTGGCAATGGGGCATTCTACCTAGGGAAGGCACCTCTCACTAATTATCACAACTACCCCACCGGAGTACTGAACAGGCTTGCTGGCAGTGGGTTGTGGTTGAGAAATGTCTCATTTATACTTGTCTGATTGAAAAATTCACTTTTGTCATCCAAAACAAAAAGAGAAAAGGTCACTATTGTCTTTCATGAGATACAAACTCCAGATTAATCAACAACATAATTACTTCAAGCAAATTTCCATTTGAGAATCACCGTAAGTCAACTTACCGATCTGACATCTAAAGCCTACATTACCTAAGAAGGAAACTTCTTAAGAGTGGAGCCCTAACTAGGGAGTCTAATCTAATTATACTGTGAAATTTATCTATAAACATCCAATGATAGTAAATCTCTGAAGCTAGTTAGGTGGGATCTGTTCTTCTAGCAAACATATAAATATTCCCTGTTTCACTACTGAATGCTACCTTTGTCAATATTCCATCAAAAGAAGGGAAATTTCACTTTTTAGGTATTAGATCATATGCTAGATGATAAATGTACTTATGGAATTTGATTGGTTTCTTTTGCTCTTATCATCTTTTCTCCATTATGATATAAAATGTTGAATCTTCTTGCATACAGATATACAACATCTTCGGCATGGGGGAAGGTCAAAGAGCCCCTTCAAAACTCGTTTTCAAACTCACATGATCACCCTGYAGAACCAAATACAAAAGAAGATAAGCACAGAATAAAAGAGGTACAGGATATTCCCATACCAAGTTTTCAAGAAACTTYAGTCTAAAGGGATGAATTCTGACAATTTACAAGCAGTCGCACATGCTATGGGTATTAATCATACAAAGGTAAAAKCAAAGGTAACATGGTATTTATTTTCCTATGCTTATAAAACTATAATAAGTATGAAAATATATACTAGATCTTATRACTTTAGTGTTAAACCCATGYGCCTACCCCTCATACCCATACGCTTAAACCTAATCAATCCTCTCATAGCTCTTGAACATGGTTAAGGGCAAAAAATCATGTCAAAATATGAAGCATGTATAGCAATGATAAGTCACGAATATATTTTGTCCTTAAGYAATTCACRAACCTATCTTATATCATGAACCATGATCTAACATCAAATTCACCTCCCGAACGTCAATCACCTATCCCAAAATGATKCCTTGAACACCCAATATCTTGTCCTCGTCATTACAGTAACAGGTAGAAATGAAATGGATTATCTGGTGGSAAAGCCATCCAGATAAGCCTCACCTGGTCATAAATTTGTCCTTACAACATCCTTACCTAAACTTACCATTCACATTACCAACATCATCACGACATTCCCCCTTGTYGTGAGCTTTCTCCAGTCYCGAGCCTACTCCTTTCTGGTATCAAACCCTTACCTTCATCAATTGACCAAACCCTTGTGCTACARCCCGATCCTTTTCTCACAACTTATAACGATGGTTGTTAGTAAACACGAACCTGTCTTCCAAATTTATAGGGAAACTGAGGAGTTCCAATTATGTCAAGAAAAATATGCTAGATCGGGATGGATGCCATTTTTGGAAAAATTCACAGGCTGGCACGAGAAGATATCTCACGAATTTATTCAAAGTTGCGATGGAGAGATTGCACATATAGGCAATCTACAACTGATAATCAACAAAGAAACCTTAAGGGAGGTCACGAGACTACCTAGCAGAGGAGCCAAATACTTCAAAGGTGTAGGAATCAACAAAGAAATGTGCCAACGATTCTTGAAAGAAGATCATCAGCACCCTGACTAGAAAAAAGGGATCCCGAGGAACTACATCAAGGAAGAGTTTTTCCTCTATTTGCAACATTTCCATAAAGTTTTTACGCTCTTCTGCACTAATATTGTGAACAATCTTATCGAGTTTCTTCAAGTTTTTACAAGCTACATGACACACATTAACCAATACACATCATTAATTTAAATTTCTTACAAATGTTTCAAATATATCAACATTTTAATAAACTTAAAGAATTTTTTATTGGAGATATTACACACTCACCTAGGTAATTATTTTCCTAAGGTTGATAGTCCAATGTTGAGAGTGTTTTCTTGGAGGAGAATATTCTGTGTAAAGAATATTAGAGAATATTCCCCTACAAAATAAAGCATTCCTCTTCAGTTTAGTGTCAATTACACTCAATTAGACTAGTGGAATTCACTCATGCATGACAACCTCAGTTTTATCACCAACAATTGCATGTGTTTATCTCACTTCCACAAGTTAGACTAAGTTAAGTGATGATTTCATGGATCAATTAACTAGGACTAGGTGACATATTACTTCAGTTTTTGTTAACGACTGTCTAGATATCTCTAGATCACTACTATGGTGAATTCTTTTAACCATGTAGAGTATATCATGTGCATTTTACCGTTTTACTCAACATTTAATACAATTATTTCATTCTACTCTCTTCTCTTCTCTCTTGCAAGCTCTATGTGTTCATTTTCTACTAGCTAGGTTCATTGTGAAAACTTCACATGGCATCAGAGCCTTGATTGCTAGGAGAAAGCGCACAAACATTTCTATTTGCAGGTACATGAGGAAGATCCATTCAAAGAAGATGGATTACTCGTCGACAATACTTCTCACGCCTCATAACTACTTCGCGTGGAAGCTAAAAATTCTGCATCAGCTAAGATGTAGAGGCTTGTACCGGATTACTATGGTGACAGAGACTGAGCCAACTTATTCTATTGAGACGAACATGTATCTCAACCACATGGATGAGGCCTATGACCTCCTATGCGTGTCTATGTCTCATGAGCTTATGTTTCACATTGAATCTTGTACCATACCAGATGATATTTTGACAAAGTTGGAGGATCCCTTTTGAAAATAGAACAAAATGAGAGGCCATATGCTCAAGGCCGAGATAAATTCCTTAGATCTGAGGAGTTTTGAAAACATCCAGGACTTCTAAAAGAAAAAATCCCTCAATGAGATGGCCACCTGCATGTTGCATGCAAAATATCTACCACCCAAGATTTGGGCTGAGTCACTTAACTGTGCCAGTCACGTTCAAAACAGATCTCCTCACAAATGTGTCAAGGACCGGACTCCCTTTTAGGCATGGAGTGAGAACAAACTGGAAGTCACCCACTTTCGAATATTTGGATCACATGCATGGGACCACGTACCCTCTGAAAAGAGGAAAGCATTATATCCATAGAGTATCACATGCATATTCGTGGGATATATAGATGGTGTGAAGGGTTACAACTTAATTAATTCCAATACTAACAGGCTCATCATTGAGCGCAATGTTCAATTTTAGGAAACTCCCTTGCATGCACCATTGGAGCCACATGCAAATACCTCTATACCACTTCCTGCACTAGACATCAGTGATGATAAGTCCACTAACTCAGATCATGGTTCAGATCTTAGTTCTGAATCTGATTCAGAAGATGATGAGCATGTTGATGATCAACATGTAGATGCTGAGACACTAGAGATGACTAAGTGGGCACATACCACCCTACATGTAACAAGATACTTTACAAGGGATCCAATAGATCAGAGGAGGACGAGGTCTCAGTTTGATGATCCTCCTCATGCACTCACAACTATCGAACCAGTAATTCCCATGCATTTCTATATGGTTCTAGCTTCATACCCATAGACCTATGCAGTGGCTGCAGGTAATCCCTTATGGGAAGCCGCTACGTAGGAGGGGTACAAATCTCTCCTCGAGAACCAGACTTGGGATTTCATTTTTCTTCCTTTAGAAAGGAAGCTTGTCATATGTAGATGACTCTACAGGACCAAGAAGGAAGCAAATGGACATGTGAGCATGTATAAGGTAACACTGGTTGCCAAAGAATTTCAACAGATCCACATGATAGACTATGATGAGACCTTTTGTCCCGTAGAAAACATGTACCCCATATGATTAGCCTTTGGCATTACAACATCCAGGGGATGGGATGTTCACCAGATGGATTTGAAGAATGATTTGATTCAGATGGATCTCTTAGAGGATATTTACATGGAGCAACTGTAGGGGTTCGTTTAGAACTCATCCTTAGTGTTACAACTGAAAAAGTCCCTCTATGGCCTTGTTATCCCCGATTTCTAGGGATAACTAGGAGATCATGTCTCAAGACCCACAGGTCCTAGACAGGGAGTACTGAGAGAAGGATTGACCTGAGCATGGCCTTGGAGGGCCCATCCTTTTCCTATTTCATCAGATCCATCTTGTCAGCAGCAAAAACATCCATCACCTTCGGCTTGGTCTTGTATTTGAGAAGGCTCTTGCTCCATGAGGTAATTGGTCCAGGTATCATGGTATGTGTCACTTTTGATCATTATAACCTTTAAATGTATGCATCTAATTCCTTTTATCTCTGACAACTGCTTGGATCTTACATTGACCCACTTGACCATGCTTGGGGAGATTGACTGAGTGCCATAGCAAGCCTATACCCATAGGTTTTGGTTTGCCATTGGGGGATTTCTAAAGAGACATCGTCCGCTCCCATCATGCCACCACTTTTCCATCTTATCTCCTGCTCATCTGTCCCATTCCCCTTTTCCGGGCATTAAGATGATCTGTTTGTGGGGTTGCACCTTATCTCGTGGGAAGAAGGGGCTAAAGGCCCATAAGGTAAAAGCAGCTAGTAAAAGATAAAAGCCTAGAAATAAAACCTCAAGATGCTTCGCCCAGGGATCCCCGAGAAGGCAATAAAATGCCTCTTAGCAAGAGACAAGAGGGACCCGAAAAAATATCAAACAAGACCTAATCAAGAGGATAGGGGGTCTCATCACGAGCCAGCCTATTATGTTCATGGGTACCTAACATCATGAAATTTCCACCATCTGGTTACCACGCCAGGGCAGTGACCTTTGGTTGCATGGCCAAGGGAAAGGGGGTCTCATCACGAGCCAACCTTATCATATCTGTGAAAGTACTTGTGGGTAACACTGTCAGCTCTGTTCACCACGCCAAGGCAATGTGCTCTGGTTAGCCCTTGAATAAAAATAAAAATAAGAAGAAAAAGGAAATAAAGAAAAGAATAAAGGCAAGAAAGGGCTTGGAAAAAAATTGCATCCATGACAGGTACAACTCGCCTTCTACAAAGGCACCCATAGGTAATATCATGCATCCCTGGCTCTCACTCTACTCATATGTCTGGACATCCCTTAGCCACATCACCTCATTTACATGGCTTGGATGAAACCCCTTGGAAACTTTCCTTTCCTTATGGATACTTGCCCAATAGGGTGTCTCGTCCTTTTTCTCAACCTTGTATTGTAGGTTTTTGTAGAGTCTTTGAGCTATTGAATGATATATAAGGGTTTTTATGCATATGTTTGATAATATTAATGATGACATGTGATTAACATTGCTATGATCCCTGTGACTAATGAGTCCATGGAGGGTGTAGTTTTTGATGTGCAGGACCATGCCCAATGGACAGGTACCATTTGGACTAGTACACATGGGGAGATGATTAGTTTGGACCTCCATGGGGCTGAAGAGCCCATCAGATGGTTGCTGAGACCCCGTTAGAGGGGAAGAGATAGGACAGTGTTTGAACGAGGTTTTTCACCGGAGAAGAAGAGGACGTTTCACTAAAGACACTTTGGTAGAGCCTGGCCTAGGGGGAATGACCCCTTTTTAGTGGAACGTTGGCCTTGGAAGGCTTAGAGTGCCCCTGTCCTTACCATGATGTCATCCAGCTTCATGGTCATTCTTGGAGGCAGACTAGGCAACAATGGCACCTGTGGCATGTTGGAGAAGCCCCTGGGGGGGTAACGTTTTTCTCCTGGATGTCTCATTTTCCCTAAAAGGGCCTAGCGCCTCCCTTGAAGGGGATTTTACCTTTATTACAACTCAGTTAGGTTTTTAATTTGACAATTTAATGTAAAAACAATATGATTTTGGTTTAAAGCATTGTCGACTAATTTTTATGACCTAAAATTAATTAAAGGTCATTGATACAGTATATATTAAGGAGTTTTATCTTCATTTTGACATAAGACACAACTCACTCTCCTAGTGAGATCTGATTTTTGCACCCTACTTGGGTATTTCTTCTTTTTGAGTGAGGCGCACTAGTTGAAGGAAGGTTTTTCTTGGCATTTTTGGCATTTCTATTGAAGGAAGGTTTACAACTAGGGTTTGCAATGCTATTTCATCATGATATGTAAGTGTTTTTTTTGCAAAACTTCTTAATTGAATGGTTGTAGTATTATATTCTTTTATTTATTATAAATTTTGCTGATTTTAAAACCCTAGGGGACAAACACACAAGTAGGTTGTTGTCTCATGTCCCCTAAAAGAGAAATTCTCAGCCATTGAATAAGTAAGGAAGAGCCTAGTTGTTGCTACACTCTTATTACTTCTTCCCCTATGCTAGTCGTGCCTTTTAAAAGTCAAGAAGGAGGAGATGTCCCAGGCCTAGGTTATCTACACCCAGGGTCGTCCTGCTTCTAGGGTTTGGTGATAGGGCCTTGCCTTTGCGACACTCTCCCTCACCATACTCCCGTGTCTTGATTTATCCTTTGTGCTAGCCGTTTTGCCAAGTTTAACCTAAGGAAGGAGGAAAGAACATGAGGCCTTGCTTAAGCAACACCAGAGTGAACCTCTTTCCCCTAGGGTTTTGCTTCTAGAGCCCTTCCATTGCAACACTTTAGAACCCTTCCCTCTAGTCCTTAGTCTTTTCCCTTCAACCTTTGCGTCCTCTCTTAATTTGACTCCATTTACCCTTAGGCACTGATCTTAGGTCTCTAACGTTGAAGTGATAGTGGTCAAACAAACTTTCAAACTCTTATAATTTGAAACCCTAACTAACTACTAACCCTAATAAGGTTGACGTCATCCTTGGTTATTCCATCTTGACGCAACTAGTTTTCTTCATGGGCAATTAGATGATGGTTTAAGATCATTTATTGAATAAGGGATTGATTTAATACATTGATTGCTACATCATCTTGG